>JANHFT010006605.1:11778-31421 GCA_032467955.1 Pseudoxenodon macrops | reverse complement strand
TATTCTAATTTTCTGAGATTGTGGATTTGGGGTTTTCATGAGCTGTAAGCCATAATCATCACAATTATGACACATCATGGCTTGAACTATCTTGCTTTGCATGTAATGAGTCTATCTCTCATATTAGTTTCACCTTTTACTGAATTACTGAAATTCAGCATTACTGAAATAAATGAACTTTTACACAATATTCTAATTTTTTAAGTTTCACCTGTAATGTCAATGGAATTTCCTCAATTAAATATGAGAGCTATAATTCCAAGTGTTTTGCAACTTCTATCCAGAATTGGACTATCTCGACATCTGTGTTTGTCCAGGAATTGCATATGGATTTTGCCAGATTTTGCTGTTCCAGATTGAGATTGAAAAAAATACAAATCTTAAAGGAAAGAGAATAACAAAATATTTAAGACCACTAAATGGTTTAGGGATAAAAGGAAACCAGGTAGAACATGGTGATTGGACACTTATCAGAGCTGACACCAACCAGAGCATAGAAAAACTCAAATAGTGCAAGACCAGAAGATATCGAATAGAATAGTAGACTTGACTAAATGGATAACATCATCATCAAATGATTTAGAATGCTGTATCTTTGAGGGCAGTTGCAACCAGATGTATCTGTTTAAAAATTGAAAATCATGCTAATTATTATGTTAATAAAAGCATTAATCAACAGGTTGTTTTTTTTAAGTTAGACTACAAACATTTCCACTGCTTTAAAAATTAAATTTAGCATGCTTACATTAGTAAGGAAAGCTTCTCCAAAATACACACAATCATTTTAGTTACACAGCTTGGAAAAATAGTTGAAAAGGAATGCCAAAAACCAAAGTTTTATTTTATTTAACAAGTAAATAAAATACACTTCATGGTTGTGTTTTTATAACTTTTGGTTTAATAAACCGATATTCAAGCAACCACTCCCTTTCTCTGGTATGCAGCAAGCAATTAATTTTGAAACCTCTTCAATTACCGTAACTAAACTTTCGTAATATGAACTATACTTATCTAAAGAATTTTTGACTTAATCTTATACAAAACACCAAGGATAACTTAACTTTATATAAAGGACCAAAATAAAACTGGTGAGCTACAAGATCTGTGAAATACACAGAAAGAGTACACTATTCTCTTAGAAGGATAGATTACTTCACCATTCAGTCTTATTGGAGACCCTCCATTGCTGGTGATTGAACTCAGCCCTTGATCTGGTGGTGCCTGATACATTGATCCAAGTGACTATTTACTAGATCCTCTTTACACAGCAATGGAGTCCATCAGTCAGTTCCATTTTTTAAAAGTTTCTGTCCCTGTCAAATATTTCCACCACTGTATCTACCCATGGAAGTTCAATCCCTGTGGGAGGTGAAAACTAAATTGGTAAGAGGTGAAATGCCTAGACAAGAGTTACTTTATGAGACTCTATAGCATGTAATCTTTGCTTCAGATTAATAAAGGCTGTTAATACTCCTTCCTTGTCAGCTCTTCCACCATAGAAAACAGTACGGTGGTGTGCTTAAAATGTTGAATAAGGAGCAGGGACACCCAGGATTTACTCCAGCTTCTTTCATTGGAGGACTGGGCCAATCCTCAGAATTTTTGTTGTGGGGATAAATAGAAGTGATCTCTACTTTTAGTTACCGGTATTAAATAAAAAGCAAACTTAAAAAAAAACTAAGAGATGGACCAAGAAAAAGTAATTTAGCACTAAATGATTTTTGACTAAAAGTAATTTTTCTTAACTGTCTGGACCATTTAATGTGTGAAAATGATCAACAAAGAAAATAAAAGGTTTTTCAGATGCAGTTGTTTGGCTGCAGAGAGATTTGTAGGAAACTGAAAAGAAGACATGATTGGTTGGGTGTTTTTTAAACAACTGTAAATATAAGGAGCAGGATGGGGAAAATAGTAATCGTTGGAAGGATCCAAATATCTTTGGATGGAGCAAAAACTTGAATATATATAATACACACATATAGAGAGAGAGACAACTGAAAAGAGCTCACTGCGGTTGAAAGAACATAAAGAGTATGTATATTTCCAATTTGCATTCTAATCTTGTTCAAGAATCTCAATAATATCGTGTATTTAACAGTCACGTATGTTATTTCATTAAATAAGAAACATATTGCACTTTTATCCATGAATGGATCCGGATCCATAAGCAGACAGAAATGGAGTCCATCATTCAGGTCTCGCTATTAAGGCATGGTGCAGCTGTTATTCTTAATTTCACACTCAGAGAGCAATCGAGGTGCAAGACCTCCTCTCCCGTTCGAACAAGTGACATCGCGTTTAAAATAATTACCTCCGATTCAAACTCTCACCCACCAAAGTCAGGATCAACAGCGTCAAATTTCTGGACTGGCTTGGACTGGGAAATAAAGTTTGAAAGTCTCATTTAAATAAAAACAAACGTGCTCCTTTTGCCACCTATAAAGATACCTGTGGTTTTTTTTTAAGCTATAGGTACTTACTTTCTCGGGAGACACTAGCAACGAGTGGCCTTCCGACAAGCAGGCGAAGGATGGGGCTGTTATATAAAGGGCAGAATTCCTACAACAGGGACTTCGTCTATCCGTGCATTCGAGCGACTCTGCAGGTTTCACGATCTATCGTTTTACCGGCCTTCCCTTCCTCCCACGCCTGCGCGTGAGCTTCCCTCGCAACCCCGCCCACTAGCGGAAGTTGACGTCGTCGCGAGAAGGCGCTCGGCGCCCCCTTCCATCTCGCTTCCCGTTTTTCTTCGAGCTCCACAAAATGGCGAAGATCGCCAAGACCCACGAAGGTAAGAAACGGTCGCGGCCTTTCACGTTTGGGCCGCCCCCCTTCTGGCCGCCACTCCTCGCCTTCCCTTTCAAACGGTCGTCAAGCCCTCGAGAAGAAAGTGCAGGATGTGAGGAGAGTCCGGTCCGGACCGTGAAGCGGCTGGGTCTCCGTCGGGCCTGGGCCTGCGCGTAATGGCGTCGCGGAGCGATTTTCTCCCGCTTGCGCTCCTCTGCGTTCGGCCTCTGTGTCGTCGGTAGCTCGGTTGTGGGGAAGGCCCAGAGGGCGGCTGGAGAAGTTGGGTGTGACCTGGAAAGCCACGGGCGTTAGGATGGGCCCGTCAGATAACCGCCATCTGTTTCTTTCCCACTTCGACTGTAAGCGCGCACTCTTTGGTGCCCGCTTCACCGGATTAAAATGGGGAACGTTTTTGTTCTTTCAACGACGAATACTTTTATTTGACAATAAAGGTTTATTATCAAACTTGCGCGACCGGAGGAAAAAAAAAAACGTGCGAGAATATCTAGATTCTGGTCGACATGTGTTGGGACATAGGCCCGTTTTCTCTCTTAATATTGGGCGTCTGACGAAAGGTAGCCTGCTTTTGGGATGGGGGGTTGTTGTTTAACGTAGGACGGTTAAAAGGTGCAAAGGGGGCGTTTACCAAAGGAAACCTGCAAGAGACCAGATATGAGAAGGCGACCTCAGAGTATAGGAGGTGTAGTTACGGTTTTGAACTAGGATGAAGAGATCCAAGTTTAGATTCACTAATACGTAACAGCGGAAGCACTCTTGCGGTAAAGCTTACTGTTAGGGTTACTACTAGGAGTATGATTTACTCTTAGTAAATTTATTAAGCACACTTTAATAAATTAATGGGATTTTTTAAGAAGAGACTGGACAGTCACCTGTCTGAAATGGTATAGGGTCTCCTACTTGAGCAGAGGGTTGGACTAGAAGACCTCCAAGGTCCCTTCTAGTTCTATTCTGATTGATTGAATATGATTTACCCTTAATAAATTTATTAAGCATACTTTTAATGTACCTCACTAGGTTATTGTTGAGTTATTGAAGATTAAAAACATAGATCTAACATGTTTAAGTCATATATACTTTGATCCTTCTGCCTTTCTGAAGCAATTGTAAGCAGTTAGAAGGCAAAATGTTATTTGTATCTGTTATGTGAATCTAGCCAGTTTGTAACCTTCAGTTATGTAGCATATTATATTGTAGGAATGTAATTCGCCAGTGTATCTTGGGGCACATATAGTATTCTCCACTTCTTCAATGGCTTCTATTAAGAGAGGGACACCTTGCAGTTCTTTTTGCATTTTTCCTGCCTGGGTTATTTATTAACTTTTATTTCAGATTGGCTTCTTCTTTTCAGTAGGAAGTTCAAAATGTATCAATCCAGTTGAGCATCTTAGTGTTGTTGTTTTTTTAGATAATGAGGAAATGAATTTTTCACTTTAAATTGCACAAGTCATAAATGTTGATTGATGAACATTGAACAGTACTAAAGATTTTAGGAAAACTAGAAATTATATAATTTAGAAACAATTATAAAGATATTGGAAAACTTAAATGAAAATTCAGTGTTCCCATTACATACAAAAGGAGCTGTTGTTTATGTAATGGGGAAAATGATCCAAAATTATTTAATAATTATCTACTAATTATAGCAGTCAATGAATGTTCCCCAAAATGTAATTTAAAAATTGAACTGGCATTAAGATTTCTGGAAATGGTACATCAGGATGTGAAAGCAAACATGGAGGGCAGGACCCAAGAGAATTCTAAGCATAGAATCTTCTGTATAAACTAGGAATGGAAAGGAAGCCAAATTTGGAGTAAATGTATTTAATCAGAGATTTGAAAATTTTCCTAATAACCTGGTGAGTCAGTTTCTTTAAAAGAAAAATGATTTAGTTTGGATAGACTGAAAATATTCAGGGAAAGATTAAAAATTATACGACCTACCACTAATAAATCAAAAAAGATTTTTAATAAGTTGGTCTATTCGTATTGAGAGTTGGATAAAAATAACAGTGCATTTATTCAAATGCCTGGATATCATAGCTAGATATTCATGTATTACTCGCTAGATACTATGTATTAGTTGTTTAAAAGAGACGTTGTATTTGCGTGTCACATTAAGCAATAACTTTAAGAGTTCCTGCTTAACTGGGATTGATCAAAATGGCAGGGTATTTTGCTCAGGTGCTTTCATTTGGCTGTTGCCGTAAGCAGGATAGATTGGAAACAACCAACCGAAGTGTATTATGATGTCTGAATTCTGACTTCTGATTTGTTCCAGTCTTATAAATCAGAATTGAAAGTAAAGATTCTAGAATGAATTCTAAGAATTAAAGTGATGCAACCAAAGCCTTTATTTATAGAAGTGTGTTTCTTAATGTTCTTAATGTGTTTTTTTCACTTCAATGCACATGAGTAAAAGTCCTGGCATATATCTTCTCTGATAAGTTAGAAAACCTTTAAGCTTCTTAAAAATTATCTTAATTTTTTTGATAATATGACCTATTATTTTTATTCTAAAAAGTAATGGTAGCATTTTTACAAAATTGGAATATTGGTTAAGCCAGTTGTTTGGTGTCGGGAGAGTTACTTAAATTTGCCAATCTTCTAGACTCCAAGCCCCGTGCAACGTAGTGAACTCATGTTACTTGTCCCAGCTTCTGCTAACCTAGCAGTTTGAAAGTATCCAAATGCAAGTAGATAAATAGGTACTACAGTGGGAAGATAACCGTGTTCTGGGCACCTTGGCATAAAATCATGCCAGTCACATGACCATAGATGTGTCTTCAGAAAACACTGGCTCCCTCAGTTAGGAAACAGAATTGAGCATCGCGCCTTAGATTCAGATTTGATTGGACAGGGAAATCTTTACCTTTTTTACTTTGCCGTACTGTACTTGTTGAGTGGTATGCTGGAGAGTGCCCTTAATTAAGAGTTGGACATATATACTCTTTTTCCTTTGTGCATAAGACCAAAATAAAGTTTTTCTCCCTTGAAAAAATGTATTTTTGCATTATGGATTAATATGGAGCTGGAATATATTGCAATATGGTTTAAGCAAAATATGATTTGACATAGTATTGAATATATTTGGTTAAAACAGAATGCATTCCCCACATAATGTAAAACTTAAGTTTTCTTTAAAAATGCTTTAATACTTGCTTATCCTATGCATGAAGAGGAGGGCGAGCTGACAATAAAAACCATGGTTTATTAATTATAAGCATTTAACATACAGAGTAATAGAAGATGGATAGTCTGTGCTCCAACTCAAAATCTTAAAAAAGAGGGTAGAAAAATTAAGTTCCTAATATGTTGTTATTTCCAATTTCTAACAGTGCTAAAAATGCTGCTATGGGACACCCAAAACCAACTGTCCTGCAGCACCATAACAGAACAATGGATTCTGCTAGATTCCTTAAAAAAATTAACCACAACCACCTTTTATATGGCTGTTTTTGTGTTTTCAGACAGTTGTGTGACTCAGGTTAGAGTGTAGATACACTCTGTCATTCAAAAAATCATTATGGTTTATAGAGTCACACAAATCAAATTTGACTGGGTATAAAGGTAAACTTCTCAAAATCAGGCAGAAATTTCACCAGAGAATAAATGTGCATTTGATGCTTTTTTTAAGCATATTCATATAATTGTTCTTAACATCAAAGTGTGTGTACTAGAACATTAATCAAATTATACATTTAAATTGATCTTACACAGAAGTAGTATGTAAGCTTTCAAAATCAATTTTGCCAAGATTCATAAATTAAGAGTGGAAAGAAGATAAAAGTTATAGAAAAGGTCAATGTAATGCTTTCAATATGTTTATAAAATTGTTTTGAAATGTATGTAATACTGGCTTGTAACTTTTTCATAGACATTGAAGCCCAGATTCGAGAAATTCAAGGCAAAAAAGCTGCGCTTGATGAAGCTCAAGGAGTTGGCCTTGATTCTACAGGGTATTATGATCAAGAGATCTATGGTGGAAGTGATAGCAGGTTTGCTGGATATGTAACTTCAATTGCAGCAACTGAACTTGAAGAGGTAAGTATAACTTATTTTAAAAAGCACCAGCACAACTGCATTGTTTAAAGACTTCATGGATTCAGTTGTTTAACAGTTATGCTTAAACAGTTCCATTTACATTTTAAAATAAATCTTGAATTATTTTAGTACAAAAATATATTCAATAAAAAATAGTGTTGATCTCTCCTAATCATCTTAATTTGTGTAGGATGATGATGACTATTCTTCTACAAGTTTGCTTGGCCAGAAGAAGCCTGGGTATCATGCACCAGTGGCACTACTTAATGACATACCACAGTCAACTGAACAGGTGACTTTTAGAGTATAGTAGTATACAGAGATATTTATTATATATATAATAATATGTAGAGTATTGACAACCCATGTGCTGGGGAGAAGAAAGAATATAACAAGAGTCAACTGGGGTAAGTGGAATACAGTCGCCTCTTTATCACCTATCCTGTGCAGGGAGTCCAAAAGACCAAAGGTGGAAGGGGTGTAATAGGTAGGGGAGGAATTGAAATGGAGGCTGTTTGTGCAGGACAAAACAAATGTGAGGTCTTTGCCTAAGGACCGTGTGGTCCTGGTTTAATGACCACAGCAGAAACTGCCTCCACTAGGAGGCATGATTAGATGATTTATTTAATGTTTACTTTACTTAGTAACAGAAATTCTGATAACGTTTATGGTCATTAAGCAAGGACTATCTGTAATTAAGATATACAGAAACAATATTCCTTATTTAGTAGAATACATTTTAATGGGAGATTTTAAGGCGGATCTGGGTATTTTATGCAGCCAGGCTACATCTGGCCCTTTGAATATCTTGTCCAGCCCATGGCAGGTCAATTGGAAATTAGGAATCAAATATACATGTATGCCATGAACACAATACAACAGCTTTGCTTTTATTTTGAAGGCGACTTTCCATTTACATACGTGCAAATGTGTCTGCCTATGCACCTTTACAGCCCTGTTTTGGCCTTTCACAACAGTACCTGTTTCGTATGTGGCCCTTTGGGAAAATTAATTGCTTATCCTTCCTAAGGGGATTGATGGCACTTTAGTGTTTGTAGAATGTATTATTTGAAAATAGTTATGTTGAAATCTGAAGGATTAGAACATCTTAATTCATCTGACTTCCATGATGTAAAAATGTGACTACAAATGTAACGCTTTTTTATCCATATGTTGGCATTTTACCATAAAGAAGTGTTTAAAGAGAAACAGTACTAATCCCTTTTAGACTGTTCAAGCAAATGCTAAGTATAGCTACAGGAAGTTTTTTTTTATACCATAATTGTCTTCAGTTTGTCTTTTCCCTCGTTCTCCAGAATGTCTTTCAACACTCCAGAATAGATTTTGAGTACGCTAGAATAATCTGTTCCAGCCTTTACCCACAACTTTTATTGAGAGTTGTATTTTATTTATCACGCTTTTAGTATGATCCATTTGCTGAACACCGTCCACAAAAGATTGCCGACAGAGAAGATGAATACAAAAATCGGAGACGGATGATGATTATTTCCCCCGAACGTCTTGATCCTTTCGCAGATGGTAAATTATTTTCATTTTTCACTCAATTTTATCAGTTTTGTTTCCTTAAATTATCTTTAGCCCTTTGATTTCTGTTGGCATGCTTGAAAATTCAGGAGATTTAGTTTATACACTTTGAAAGTTGTTTGAAATCGTAGTTTGCCATTTTGTTCATCCTTTATAATACAGATTTTCTTTCCAGGTAGAAGGACAAGAAAATAATGAACCATTGCCATAGAAACACAAAGGGTTAAAGGTTTCTCTTTTCTTATTGCTTTGGTTATATATGCTGTACTTTGAGTGATTTTAATATTTAGTGCTCAAGAATCTTCCAACTTGCTGGATGCTTTCAATCCAAAAGTAGAACATAAAGAATGACTGCTTTTAAAACGGTACCTAGCAAACTGGAGCAGTTGATTCTCACATTTTGAATTTTCAAGAAGTTAAGCTTAAGAGAAACAAAAGTAACATTTAAGAACATTTGTTACTTTTAGTGGTTCAGATATATTCTGATAAATTTTATAAACCTAGCTTAGTGCAAGGGGTATCTGTGGGCCTGATGGAAACTTTCCTTGGGTGAGTTAGTTTGACAAGAAACCTTAGAGCACCTGTTGATTAAAACTATAACTGGTTGCAGGTTTTTCTAAATTGGCATTTCAGCCTGCATGAATTCATAGGGAAATGGATTTTACTTGCTTAACTGTCATTGATATAAACTTGTATTGTCAGAATTCACAGGCCCATACTAACTGTCCTTAATTTCTTTCCTACAGCAGTACTGCTATATGCCAGTCCTGTCTGCATTCTTAAGGGTGCAGTTCAACACATCCTGTGTAGATAATGGTGAAAAAGTATCCCAAAGGAAAGTCCTATCAAAGCTGGTGTCAGAATGACACTGCCAATTGGGCATTGATGTTCAGCATAGCAAATGTATTAAGAATTTTATTTTGTCCTAAATACTTATGCTATACTACTTGTATAGCCAATCTGCACTTTAAAAATAGTGCTTCCTAGATAAGATTGTTACTATATGGCTGGGCTTCTGTAAATATTTGAAGTTAAAATAAATTTCAAGGTTCAATTAATATTTATGATGTGGGGAAAGACTTTTTGCCTGTGAGTATCCTTATGGTAAAACAGTGTACTGCAATCAGTTCACAGTTGTAATTATACCTTCAGAATAAGTGGGGGGAGAAATTGGGTGCTCTTAAAGTGAAGCCCTTTTAACATGCCTCCACAAAGTAAGAATCTGGGGTTCATTGTCCAGATTCACCAAACATATACACTGGTCTGTATGATAAAACAATTTTGAGTTATTTAGGTTTACAGTAGTACGTATAGTCAGATATCATAGGCTTTATCAGCTTGAACAAGGTAATGTGTTGATTATAAATATCTTTCCAAAGTGTTACTAATGGTAAAGAGATAATTTTCTAGGCTTCTATTCTGCTGCTTGAAGTCAGAACTGCTGATGGAGACAAAAGGCACGAAAGTGTACGTATTCCGGATTAGCAACCCAGGAACCCATCACTTCTGAAGACTCTTAACTGTGCTGTCATTTTATCATTCTTATCTCCTTTAAAATATTTGTTTTAAGCTGTTGTAGTTATGTTTGTGTTCAAACAGGTTAAATTGATCAGCAAAGTGAATAAAAGTAAGATTCATATAATTTCTTAAAAATCAGTCAAAATATTAAAATTAATTGATTTTGAAATAAAATAAAGTTAGAATAGAGCAGTTTAAAAAGCCAACTTTTCTGCCTTTCTTGCACTTATTATGCTTTTGTCCTGTTGCTGTTCTCTTCTGCAGGTGGGAAGACACCTGATCCTAAAATGAATGCTAGAACATATATGGATGTTATGCGTGAACAACATTTAACAAAAGAAGAGGTTAGTTGGTTAAGATTGTTACTCTTAAGTTTCAGTTTTCATTTCTCTTAGGCAAGGCTTTTCTTAGTTCATGGCATGTTGAGTTCCTGAAGAATCACGAGTATTGATGTCTTCTTTTGGTGTATTTCCTCTTTGCTTAATGACCACTATTTAATTCCTGCAATGCTTTGGAGATGGAACACTTGAGAATATTGTAGGGAAATTTAATGATACACAACATAAAGAGAGGTCCCCCTAACATTAAGACTTATCAAAATCTAAAACATGAAATATGGATAATATACAATTACATGAACATTTAAATGCCTGGGGAAATGCCAGTCTCAACAAATTGATTAAAAATTCTGGCTTGGTTTTGTACATGAAGTAGGCTGATTTGTCTGCTGAATAGATAATGCTTTGCCAAGGCCCACTTTAAATCATATTAGAGTGCACATTCTCTTAGTATATATAAAAGGTTGCAGTTTGATATATTGTAAATTCATAGATGCACACACACGGACATACATAGTTCATTAACGGAGGTGCATAAAACGTGTTTCAATCATGTATGTAAGTATAATTTGGGCATAAATTATTCAGATAAATACTTGTTCAAATAAAAACAGTAATTTGCACTAGCCAGGAAATACTGTGATAATTTAGAAATTTTAGACCAATATATTCTGTATTTTGCTTCATATATGCCATTCTCTTTATATACATAGTTTGGGTCTATTCATTTGGCTATACAGGTAGTTGTCACTTAATAATGGTAATGGGACTGGAATTTCTGTTGCTAAGCAGTGTAGTTGTTTGACATGCTGCTTAGTGGCAGCAGTTCAGGTCCTCCTGGTTGCCATTTGTTAAGCAAATCGCCATTTGTGACAACTTCCCCATTGACTTTCTTCTTAGAAGCCAATGGTGAAGGTCTCAAATAATGCTCACATGACCATGGGGAGATTGACTAACATAAGTATGAGGACTGGTTGTAAATGCCACTTACTCAGAACTGTTATGAGTTTGAACAGCCGCTGAATGCTGGTTAAAGGAGGATCTGTAATTGATTAATACCAATAATTAGAAATGCTCACCTGTAGAAATGTATTTAACCTTACATCCCAAATTAAAATGTGGATCCATCTAGAAGATATAAATGTACCAATAACTTTGTGAACTTATTTTTAGTTCAGAATATTTGAGACATAATCTTTTCTCTTTAACAGAGAGAAATTAGACAGCAACTAGCAGAAAAGGCTAAAGCTGGTGAACTTAAAGTCGTCAATGGTGCTGCATCCCAGCCACCATCAAAACGCAAACGGCGTTGGGACCAGACTGCTGACCAGACTCCTGGTGCCACACCTAAGAAATTGTCTAGCTGGGATCAAGCTGAGGTAACATCTTAATGCATGTTCTATTTTTTTTTATTCATTAACCATGTATCTGCCAAGTTGGAAATAAAATATACGACAAGCTATAATAGTGCTTAACGGATACCTGTTTCAAGCACAGATAACGTTCTTATGTGACATTTCTAAATTAATCCATCAGTGCAAATGAATCTGCAGGTCTAAGCCTCAACATTTTAAAAAGAATAATGTATCCTGTCATTTGAACCAGACATAAGACTATTGACTGAAAGATATGATAGTGTTTTTGTAAAAAGTTATCTCAAAGTACTTTTTCTTTAAACCCTATCTTGTTTTGTTCAGACACCTGGACATACTCCGTCACTGCGCTGGGATGAAACACCTGGTCGTGCAAAGGGTAGTGAGACACCTGGAGCAACCCCTGGATCTAAAATATGGGATCCAACTCCTAGTCATACACCAGCAGGAGCTGCAACACCTGGGCGTGGTGATACACCTGGTCATGCAACACCTGGACACGGAGGTGCAACCTCTAGTGCTCGGAAGAATCGATGGGATGAGACTCCCAAAACAGAAAGAGGTATTCTTTGTGGATCATATTAACATATGTTTGGTGTACTGTATCAATTGGTAAATTAGTACATTATATTTAGCAGATTATCTTAATTTCAAATGAGACCAACTGCTTATTTGGTATGCTGTTGGAGAGCTTTTGAGTTCAGGAATTTTTATTATTTTAACTTGATTTTTTGTCTCCCTAGTTCTAATAAGCTTTAGCTATACCTTGGTAACATACTGATATTTATGCTAAAAGTAGAATGTAGGTGACCTAATAAGCCACTTTTTAAAAAAGAATGTATTTTGGGTATGTTGATGGAGGTCTTTTGCTCAGAGGAGCAAGACAATAATGCATATTAGTAAGCTCCCTGTATATCAGTCCCAGAAATTAAACTAATAACCCAATATAACTTTGCTTGGTTTAATTATTATAGATAAACCTAACCTAAATCTAGGTTATATAAAAGTACTGTGAAAGTTTTTACTTCTATTTGTGAGCTGAATTCAATTTGAAATGGTTGCATTTTGTTTTCCAGATACCCCAGGACACGGGAGTGGATGGGCAGAAACTCCTCGTACTGATCGAGGGGGTGATTCCATTGGTGAAACGCCAACTCCTGGAGCGAGTAAAAGAAAATCACGTTGGGATGAGACACCGGCAAGTCAGATGGGTGGCAGCACCCCTGTATTAACACCAGGAAAAACACCAATTGGTACACCAGCTATGAACATGGCAACACCTACACCAGGTAATTTCAGTTGCCTTAAAAGCCAAACATCTAGTTATGTCTGCTAGATTTAGTGGTATTATATGAGAAGGGATGTTTGGCCAGTAGAATTTTCATTATTCGTAAAGTGTAATTAAAGTGCACATGCCCACATCTGCTCTGCTTGACATTTGCCTTGAATAGAACATACTAGAGCATTCTGAAAAAAGAAAAAGGAAAGTAGGGAACAAATGAAATCCTATAATCATAGTTGCTTAATGCTGACGTTAGCCTGAATATCCGTCATACTAATGTTTCATATTTGTGCTTTACTCAAACTTCATAGTTATCAGGTAAAGTTAAACAATTTTTTTGAAACACACTAATCACAATGACTTGAAAACTTTGCCAAGATTTTTTTTAAAATGTGCATGTTGTCTCCATGTACTTCATATATTGAACAAATTCTTTATAGGGCACATAATGAGCATGACTCCTGAACAACTCCAAGCCTGGCGATGGGAAAGAGAAATTGATGAAAGAAATAGACCCCTTTCTGATGAAGAATTGGATGCCATGTTTCCGGAGGGCTACCGAGTAAGGAATAAGCCATGTACAATGATAGTATCTGTGTGCTAAATTCAGTGTATGCATAAATAATCTACATGTCATTAATGGGAATAAAATATTTTGATTCTATATGAACTATGAAAAATAAATCTCTTAAAAGGCTGAAGAGATTTCATTCTAAAATGTAGCATGATCTTGAAAATTAGACTGAACTTCAGAGATCTATTTAGAATGAACCAAAGTAGATGAACAGCTAATTCATCCCCCACTTGTTGATTCTATTGTATCTTAAGCTACTTTCAAAATGTCTTCATTTCTGATTAGATGGTAAGGGAGTTAAATGGGTGAGGAGAATCGTGGCTTTCAGCTCTTTCCATGTTCTTTCTTTGACCCACAACATCCTCTAATGCAGTTTCATCAGTAGGAGCTAAAAATTACCCCTAATAATTATTTGAAAAGAATGTAGGACAAGATATAGGAACATTTTACAAGATGCCAGAGCTGGCTGCCTTGCAAATCCATACTTTTCCAATATTTAAATACTGATATTCAAGAAGTCCATATCACTAGGGCATGTTTTCTGGGGAGAAGATCTTAGAATTGAGAAGGGGCGGTGAGGACCTGGGTTATTTGGACTCTTTGCCTCACATGCACCTTGGACAGAATTGTTTCCCAGAAGAGAACTTGGGGACCAGTACTGTTCAGTCCAGAAGCAATTTATAATAGTGCTTAGGGTAAAATGACAAAAACTCTTGAGTCATGACATTTGTTGCCTTAGTCTGGAATAGTAGAGCTATGGTGGCTAGTTAGTTTCTTTCCTTTGGGCCAAGCTGCCTTACAGGCTTCTTGTTTTAGTGAAACACTGGGAACTCTATATAAATAACCTTGACCTTCTAGAATAAAGGCAGTGTATAAATTAACAAATAAGAAATCTTAACAAATAAATTGAAACACTTCCTAGAAAAAACTTACTTTTCAATTTAAAGTACAAAATTCCTTTTTTGTTCTGTGATGTGACTCTGTTTATTTGTCCGTTCAGGTTCTCCCTCCCCCAGCAGGTTATGTTCCTATTCGTACTCCAGCTCGTAAACTTACAGCAACACCAACCCCCTTGGGTGGTATGACTGGATTCCACATGCAAACAGAAGACAGGACTATGAAGAGTGTCAATGACCAGCCCTCAGGAAATCTTCCTTTCCTAAAACCAGATGACATACAGTATTTTGATAAACTGCTGGTGAGTTCTTTGGTCTGACTGTTGTGTTCTTTGGTGAAGAAATTCAAGTAAATATATGTTAATCTTGTACATATGTGACAATTACAGGTTGATGTTGATGAATCAACTCTTAGTCCCGAGGAACAGAAAGAAAGAAAAATAATGAAACTGCTTTTGAAGATAAAAAATGGCACCCCTCCAATGAGGAAGGTAAAATAAAATATTTCCGTATCAATGGCATTTTCCTTTTATTCCCACTTTTGGTTCATTTTGTCCTTGTTCCTAGATTCCTTTCAGCTTTGAGATAGGTATGTGTTTGTGTGTGTGTGTGTTTCTCCACGCACGCACGCACGCACACGCACGCACACACACACACACTTTATTAATAAGCTGCTTCTGAAATATGCTTATTTGCTTTATGTGTCATACATAAAATGCTTTTTTTCTTCTGCTTCCATAGGCTGCTTTGCGACAGATTACTGACAAAGCTCGAGAATTTGGAGCTGGCCCATTGTTCAATCAAATTTTGCCCCTTCTGATGTCTCCAACCCTTGAAGATCAAGAACGCCACTTGCTTGTTAAAGTTATTGACAGAATCTTATATAAATTGGATGACTTAGTCCGGCCATATGTGCACAAGGTTTGTGTCTCTGAATGGAGTATTTCAGTGTGTTACATACTTTATCAGAAGCCTCTTGTAAACTCATAATTGTAACTATTTTGTACATAAATGTAGAATGACACTGGCTATAATTGCAGTGTAACATTATTCTAGACTGTAGGATTTCATGTGCAAGCTTCTAATCTTTGTGCAGATTCATGCACTTTTGCCTCATCTCCCCTTTCTTTCAAATGATAGGAGAATTAACATCATGTAAAAACAGAATTGTGATTAGAAACAAATTGTAGGCTACTTTTTAAAAAAGCCCATGGAGTTGCCAGGTTTTTTTTTAGCAATTGGTTAAATATAATTTTAATAGGCTAAGAATTGAGATAATTGAAATGAGCCTTAATTTCTTCTACTTCCTAGCCATACAAGCAACAGAGAGTAAGCAGGCAAACCACAGGTTTTAAACAGTCCTTCAAAGAACTCGTTAGTGTTACTTATGAATTGCTTTCTTGTTAAATGATTAGTTCGGATGGTTTCAATATATATATATATATATGGGTATACAGTTTTCCAAAATTAACCTTTAAATGGAATTCTTAAGTTATCAACTTAGATCGATAAGGGTTTATTTTAAAGAGATTGAGGCTTCATTTGTGCTTGCAAAGTTAATATTACCTTATTTGTATCAAACATTCATTTCCATGAGTTTTGACTTTCATTAAATTTATTTTAGATTCTTGTAGTCATTGAACCTTTGCTGATTGATGAAGATTACTATGCTAGAGTGGAAGGCAGAGAAATCATTTCCAACTTGGCTAAGGTAATCTATCATTCTTAATTTATTGGGCTGATATTAACAAATACTAGCTTAGAGGTGGGGGAACAGATATACCAAATGGTTATGTACAACTTGAATTGATGTATAGATATGCACACAAAATTGAGCTGTTAAGAACAAGAATGTTACATTTAAGCCATATTCTATCACTGAAAAGCAACCAATAATGGCAAAATATGGAGCATGGGTGTTTTTGGTTTGATTAACAGATTCTTATGTTTTTGGTCCATTCAGGCAGCTGGGCTGGCAACAATGATCTCTACCATGAGACCTGATATTGATAACATGGATGAATATGTTCGTAACACAACAGCTCGAGCTTTTGCTGTTGTTGCTTCTGCCCTAGGAATTCCATCCTTGCTGCCATTTTTAAAAGCTGTGTGCAAAAGCAAGAAGTCTTGGCAAGCCAGACACACTGGCATCAAGATTGTGCAGCAAATTGCTATTTTGATGGGTTGTGCAATTTTACCCCATCTCAGGAGTTTGGTTGAAATTATTGAACACGGTAGGTGTGTTAAATGTGTTACACAGTGCTGCTGTTCTATAACTATGAGATTGAATGATTAAAGAGTTGATTTAATTAATTAATTAAATGAAGTGGCTTAAAGCTGTCGTTTTCTCTATTCCTTTTGAAATGTAAGTCTTTACATTTCAAAATAAAACTTAGTTGATCTTTATCCTTTAATTCCTTAGTAAATTAGCTCTCATGACAAATCAATACTGACTTGATAGGTTATGAGCAGTATATATCAATTAGATGGATTTTGCTGAAGTATAGGATGTTATGTCAAAAATGAAGCTGTCTCTGGTAAAACAAACTCTTCAATATGTTGATATTTCTCTTTTATTACAATCCAGGAAAACTCCCTGCTTATTTCTTTGCTTTCATCTCATTCTGAAATCCCTCAAAAAGCCCTTCTGCTGCTGATCTTGTCTATCTCAAAGTTTATACGACCTAGTACCTATTGCAATACCCTAGTACCCTAACATCATGACAGACTTTCCATCTGCTATGATGTTCCTCCAAAGCTGCCATAATCTGGACAACTAGGAGGACAGTTGTTGACTTCCCACCAAATGTTATCTCAAAAATTATTCTATCTAGATGGTTAACCCTGCAGAGCAGATCCTTGAATGTCTGGAAAAAACAGACTTTCCCTTTATCTGAAAGCAGTAAGGGAAGTTGTCTGAACCTTTCTTTTTTAATACAATTAATTAGATGTTCTCTCCCCCCCCCCCCCTTAGCAATATGTTTTAAAAATGGCACCATAGTTACACATTTTTCCCCACTATAATAGGTAAAAGAAATCTGAAATGGAGAATAAACTACGTATTTGTTTTGCAGGCTTGGTTGATGAGCAACAGAAAGTACGCACCATTAGTGCTTTAGCCATTGCTGCTTTAGCTGAAGCAGCAACCCCGTATGGTATTGAATCATTTGACTCTGTTCTAAAGCCCCTGTGGAAAGGCATACGTCAACACAGAGGAAAGGTATGTCCAATTTAACATCAGCCAGATAATATTAGTTAACAGGTGATGTTATTTATAATAATATTTGTTTTATATATATATTTTAGGGTCTGGCAGCTTTCTTGAAAGCCATAGGATATCTTATTCCACTTATGGATGCAGAGTATGCCAACTACTATACCAGAGAAGTAATGCTCATTCTTATCAGAGAGTTTCAGTCTCCTGATGAAGAAATGAAGAAGATTGTGTTGAAGGTATGTAGGTATAATTGAACATTGAAGAATTTGTTGGAAGCCTAGCTATCGGGAGGTAAAGAAAAATGGATATGACTCTGAGATGCATAAAAGTAGAGCGGTGTACATAAATGTAGAGATGGTGATAAAATTGAGAACTTCAGTTTCTTAATAAAAAATATTCACGATTAGCACCTACATTTCACTTTACCTAAAAAATTAGACGTCACAATATTAAACATATGTTGATATCTTCCTGTCTATTATCCAAATAATCCTGAAAGAGATTCTGAAATAAACGTAGAGCAGCTTTTTAAGATTTGCTAATGAAATAGTGGCTGAGCTGAATTTCGAACTAATTGGTTTCTTCTTCTTTTTTTGAATCAAGTTTTATTTCATTTTTCTCCTCCAACTCCTCCCAACAAAGCTTACAACAACAGTTGTCAGAGTATACATTTAAATCTTTTCATTCATATAATTTTCCAACATAGTATAATCACAATTTTCATCATAAATTTCACCATTAATTTCCCTATTTGTCTGTCTTTGTTTTTCCCTTTTATTTTCTATTTCCTTTGCTTCCGCAACAACGTACCACCCCTTCTACTGTCCTTTTTTCTTTCTTCCATCCCTTTTCTACTTCCTTTACCCTTCCTGTCCCCTTCTTCCACCTTCTCCCTCTCCCCTCTACTTTCTGTTCTTCTTCTCCTCTCCTTCTCTTACTTCCTATCTACCATCCGCTCTCCTTACTCGTTGTTGCTTCTTCTTCTCAACAGTGTTCCTTTTTCTATCTGAAAACAAAGTCAGAATACCAATTTATATTTATGGTAATGTTATATTTCCCATACTTCTTTTCTTATTTATTATATTTCTCATTTCTTTCTCTTTTTACATTTTTACTTCATTTCTATTTCTGTATGAGCAAAGTAGTTGATCCTTGAATTGTTGATAACCAGAAAAATACGGTACTGAATTAATCGTTCCTCTTCTGTCTGACTCATAGTCTCATAAAATCAGATGAGACACATCTTTGATCCTCTGACAGCTTAAGGAAATATCTCTAGAAAGCTTGCCAGATAGCTGCAATCAGGGAGACAATTAATTTTATGGCAGTCTTGTTAACTCGCTCTCCTTAAGCTGATTCATCTTTTTAATGAAAACGTCACTTTTCTAATGGTCTGTATACATTCTGAGGGCTTTAATACGCGCACTTTTGCCATCTACATCCTCTGATTGTGAACTTAATTCAAAAGAACCCCATTCTAGCGTTAATCATTCTTTAATTTCCTGTTTTCCTACTCTTTCGTACCTAACGGTATTGTACTGTACTGTACTGTGGATATTTTGGTCTTTAGCTGCAAAGAAACTGGACAGTTGTGGTCTGGGAGGATTGAGCTGGAAGAAATGACTTCCTTTTATTAAAATTATGAGTGTTCTCCCATCAAACTAATGGCATTTTGGCAAGTGGATTCTAGAGGAAGATAACATTTCCTGGGATTGGTGCTGTGAAAAGAACTGTTACCGCTACATGACAATTTAACAGAATAACAAAACAACAGCGTTGGAAGGGACCTTGGGAGTCTTCCTGTCCAACCTGCACCAGGTAGGAGACCCTATACCAGTGATGGCTAACCTTTTTGCCATCCCATGCCAAAAGCAGGGAAAGCATGGGGGTGGGTGGGTCGCGTGCACATGTGCCCATGCCCATAATGCAATGCCCTCCTCCCCACGCATGCACGTGCACCCCCCTTCTGCTCCCATGCGCATGCACGGTAAGCCTCACTCTGGTAGTCCTCTTGGGCTGTTTTTCGCCTCATGAAAGCCTCATGAAGCATG
>JANHFT010006605.1:0-10103 GCA_032467955.1 Pseudoxenodon macrops | reverse complement strand
GTTAAAAAAAACACCTGATAATCTGGCTGCACATTATATGTAATAAAATTGTGGATTGATTAATTATAAGCAATTAGAATTTTAACCAAGGAAAATACTATGCATCAGACATTATCATATGAGCGTCCCCATGATTATTGTACACTTGTGTAATAATTATATATAAAGTTACTTATTTAGTTTCATGATTTTGTAAGCGTATTCTAAAACTTTTCTGTCAACAAAAATACAAGAAATCTTGAGAAGGATTGATTGTGTGGATAGGCAGGCAGATAGATTTCTAACTGTAATTTTTCTCTAACATTTTTATCTTTCCCTTATTTTAGGCCCCATGATGTGCTTGCAACCCTGCTAAATAATTTGAAAGTACAAGAAAGACAAAACAGAGTGTGTACAACAGTGGCAATTGCTATTGTGGCTGAAACTTGTTCCCCTTTTACAGTACTGCCTGCACTTATGAATGAATACAGAGTTCCAGAGTTAAATGTTCAGAATGGTGTATTAAAATCTCTTTCTTTCCTATTTGAATATATTGGAGAAATGGGAAAAGACTACATTTACGCTGTTACCCCCTTACTTGAAGATGCTTTAATGGACAGGTAATTTTCCCCTCCTCACTAAACTATATATATTTTTGTTACCTTTGCTCTTATATGCCAGGTTATAATAAACCTAACAAATATTAAGCCAATTACTTAAATTCATGGTTGTGACTGTGGAAGGATCACAGACATTCTCATTGAGATGTGAAATTTTTGGGGTAACTGAAAAATGTGGTTTTCTGTTTCTTGGAAATGAGGAATATACATATATGTAACAATTACTTTTGAATCTCCTTTATTTAAATAAATGAATCATTAGTATATTTGAGAGTTATTCTACAGTATATAACTTTTCTTGAAATACAGTAATTACAATAGTCTGGAGTTAAATAATCTTAAATGATAATTCTCATATTATATTCCTTTACACCAACAGTAAAAGGAAACGAGAAGAGAAGGAACAATTCCTTTCTTACCCTTGTTTAATTATTTGAATAGGAATTCAGTTTCAGAGCACAACTAGGTGCTGGGATAGAGGGTGCCTCTATTGCTATGGTTCCTTATGCTGGTTGTGTAAGTAAAAGAGAAGCAAGGGTAGTGATATCCCTGTCTTGCAACTTATCTGAGCTGGGGGAGTCAGCCCATTGGGCTGCTAAGTGCTGCTACTCCCTCTCATTTTTCTCTTTGACACGCATATTGATCTGTTTTAGGAATTTGGTTGACCTGGCAATGTTCCTTTTCTTCTTTTTGTGGTATTGAAGCACAGTTTTGACTTTGAGTTAAAAGGGGAGAAGTCAACTCTGCCAGCTACCAACCTAAGACTATTGAAGAGAAAAGGATGAACAATCATGTTTCATATTAAAAAAATTTTTTTTAGCAAATTAGAACAACTTCTGGTTCAACTTAAGGTTGCTGGCAGAATGAAAGAGACTAGAAAAAAATAGGGAGCAAGTTACTGATAATTTCTTCTGTACAATTTCTTTTTCAGGGATCTGGTGCACAGGCAAACAGCTAGTGCAGTAGTACAGCATATGTCTCTCGGAGTATATGGGTTTGGCTGTGAGGACTCTCTGAATCACTTGCTAAATTATGTATGGCCCAACGTGTTTGAGACATCTCCTCATGTCATCCAAGCAGTTATGGGGGCACTGGAGGGCCTAAGGGTGGCTATTGGACCTTGTCGGATGTTGCAGTATTGTTTACAGGTAAGTTGGATAAAAAATGCCTGCCTAGATTTCTGAATAATTTTTTTAAATATTAAATCAGGAAAATTATTTAATTGAAGAGTATCCTGCAGCTGCCTTAAAGATTTCTTTATATTGAACTCTAGAAAAGAATCATAATGTTTGCGAATGAACATAGATAATGAAATCTTTCATGATCAGTTTTTGCTAGTAGAAAATTTTCTGAATGATTTATATGATAAATAATATCTAGCGTGGGCAACGGATACATTTACCTTAATAAACAGATAAATTATTTTAATAAAAGACTACATAAACCACAAAGTATAAAATGAACTAATAAGTAGAAAGGCAGTGACTACATACAAGAACTTCTACATTATTGTAACGTGGCTTTTGCCACACCCTTCTTGCGGTCTATTATGTAAGCTGCTTCTCAAAGCTTTTGCCATTTCTAGACAATATACCATATTTTTCAGAGTATAAGACGCACCTTTTTCTCCCCTAACAGAGGGTGGAAATGTTGGTGCGTCTTATACACCGAATACACAATTCTGGCCTCCTGAAGCCCCACCCCTGCATCCCATTTTTGTGAAAAATGGGCCTGTTTTTCTCAAAAACAGGGTGTGCAGAGGGTTTGGGAGACTTGCAGAGTGTTTCTGTGGGCTGGGAGAAGGCAAAAATTCCCCCGTTTTTGCCTTCCCCCAGACCACAGAAGCAGTCGGCAGGCTTCTCAAACCCTCTACATGCCCCGTTTTTGCAAAAAACGGTACAGAAGAGAGTTTGGGAGGCCTGCAGAGTGCTCCTGGGTCTGGGGAGGACAAAAACTTTATTTTCTTTCTTACCTCTTTGAAATCTTGGTGCATCTTATACACCGATGCGTCTTATAATCAGAAAAATGCGGTAGGTCAAACTGAATAACATGATACCAGATTTCCGACATGTCGTAAAATGCAATTTCTTTGTAAAATGATCAGTAAATAAGATGATTCACTTAAGTGCAATTTAATTTCTGGTTCTTATTTTTTTCCTAGGGTTTGTTTCACCCTGCCAGAAAAGTCAGAGATGTGTATTGGAAGATTTATAATTCCATCTATATTGGTTCACAGGATGCTCTAATAGCACATTATCCACGAATCTACAATGACGAAAAGAATACCTACATTCGTTACGAACTTGATTATGTCTTGTAATTTTATTTCTCATTTGTTTTGTGTTCAATAGACAGCTATTCCATATTTGATTCAGAACTGGTGATGTACAATTTTTAAGACACTGCAGAGTACCGTAGAATGGTCAGAGGCAGAGCTTAGAAATCAATAGCATGATTTTTAAATAACATGTCTTTGTTTTGTTGTTAAAGCCAGTAGTGACCAAGAACACAATGATTGCAAAGAATATGGGGGGAAATCATCTTGATGAGGATTTAAGATTCTGTTCCTTGTGTTTAAAGGGGCTGTTTGAGAAATAAACATTTGTGTATAAAATATTAATGGTTATTTGTGTGTGAACATTTTTGGGCAGGGAGACATATAAGAAGTCTCAGATCATCAAGCAATTTATGTAAAAAGGTGGCATATTACATTTTAATTGTCTTTGTCATACCCTAGCTTTTGAATAAATAAGAAACGTTCACATTTTGATTGTTGCGTCTTTATCTTGAAAAAACACTTGTTATAAAATTGGCTTTTGTACTGAATTTCCTTGAAGTTTGGGTCTTTATTTTTCTTTTCCCCACCAAATATTTTCCTATCATATGTCCACTGTTTTCTTCCATTATGATTTGTTCTTCTGAAGTAGAAGTAGTAATGAATTCAAAACTAGCTATTTATTGAATATTGAAACATGGCTGTGGTTATACACTAAAATAGGTGTATATGTCGGGTTGAAATGTTATTAGGAAGCTATTCATAATATGTATGGGTAAACATTACACCAAATATCCACCAGCAAATTTTATGGTGGCTGGTCATGTTCAAAACTCTTGTTCAAAAGGGGAAAATGGCACAGATGTCTAACTGATGATAGCAGCCATTGTATGTGGGATATGGAAAGACTGAGCACATTTCAGGCCCAGTGTAAAAGAAAAACAAAGCCTGTGGTTAACATGCCATTCAAGTTGTCATTTTCTGGCTGCTGTTCCCACTAAAACTATCTGGAGGTTGGAAAGGAAAGGAAAATTGAAAATTGATTAGCAAACATTCAATTCAATTTCAGATGACATTGTAAACCTGGGGTTTAAATGGGATGTCTGTTCTAGGCTCACACATTGTTGGTCAGGGACAACACTTAATTTATAAGGACTAGGGCTGCAATTGTGCAGCAAAAAAATGGGAGCCATGCAACGTTTATGGAACGCTTCCAAGGCCACATTAAAAAAAAAAAAAGTGCCTCAATTGCTACTTCAGATTTTCTTTAAACATGCCAGAATCTTACGACACTTAAATTCTCAAGTTCTGGAAGATATCAAAGAATCAGATATACAAAAAGCTTTATTTTATTTATTCATGGAAATCTTGCAGTCTCACATTTTAAGCTCTATTTTAAGCTTGGAGTTTGACTAAAATAATGTGCATCAGATGCTTACATATACTAATTCCCATCTCCTACTGGAAGAATATTTTTTAATTCCAAAATTACATAGGGTTCAAAGCACTATAGCTTACTAGTTATTCTCCATAGAGGGTGGAGCTAGCATCCAGGCATGGGGAGTCCCTTGTCCTGCTAGCCAATAGGACTAAGTCAAAGCTTGAGTAGCCCGCCTCTGTTGCTAGGTTATCCAGCTTTCACTCAGTCCTCTGCCAAGGATGGACAAGTGGTTGCCAGCTCCTCTATTGAGTGTTTCTTATTCTGTGAGTTCTCTAATCCTCCTTTAGGCAGAAAATGACACCTGGGCACCTTTGCTCCTAGGAATTGTCGTTTTCCTGCATTTCCCTTTTTCCTCTGCCTTAGCCTCAGTGCCTGTGGGTGGCATTAGCAGCCAGTGGGGTTCTCCCTCAGCGCCACCAGAGCTTAATATGCTCCATTTCCTGAACCAATTCAAGGCACAAAAAGCTTTGGGAAGTTTTGTTTCCCTCGGAGGCAGGCGGAGTGGCTGGAGGAGCTTTTCGCGTCCCTGATCGGCTTCCAGGCTTGGCACTTTAAGAGCGGTGTTTCGCCAAGCCAGTCAGGGTCCCTTCAAGGGCATAACAGCCAGCAGAGCTCGTACACACGCTCTCCACCAGGCAGGGTCAGCGACAGGTGGAATTTCACGCCCTTCTGAGATGGGTGCCATTTTGTCTCAGCGCCAAGCGCAAGGCATGCTGGCTGCCATTTTGAAAGCACTTAAAAGTGCCGGGCGCCATTTCTTGATCTGGATTAGAGGCCTGATGGGGCGGTAATAAATAAAGCACATACAATTGCTGGAGCCTAACCATTTCTAAATCTACCAGCTTCAAAAGCAACGGGCAGTTCTTTGGCGCCCAGGCTAGTGCTTGCCAGACCCCTGGCCTACAATATTAAATCCAACTAAGGGCAGTCCTTTGGCGCCCAGACTATTGCCAGTCAGGTCTGATCGACACCTGTTTGCTGATTCATTAATCAAAAAAAATAAAAGTAAAGAACAACATTGACATGGGGAAAAGAGGTCCCCAGAGGGAGACCAAGGGCTCAGGTTCCCCCCCACGGGAGGATGCCCCCTCCACCTCTAAGGACCACAGACCCCATAAGGGGCCCCGCAGCAAGTGCTCCAAAGCCATTGAGGAAGATGAGCACCGTAGAGACAGGGTGCTTGAAAAAATATGTGCACAGTCTGCCAGGTCCAGCCCTTTATCTGAGACAGCTGTGGGGCAGGCTTCCAATCCTCAGTTGGGGCCGGCTTCTGATGAACTGTCTCTAGACCACCACGAGGTCAATATTGACAATTCCCAAATATGGGGCAGAACAACTGCAGATTCTCCAGCCAACCCGGTTATTCAGATGCCAGATTTGGGATCCCCCATCAATCAACACATCAGCTGAAGTAGGAGCGACGGGCCCATCCTCCACAACAGATGTGCACGACTTGATTGCCAAAGCCATCCAGAAAGGCATCGCTGAGGGCATGAAACATATGAGCAAATCTACCACGTTGCAGGGATCCTCAGCCCCAGAACAGCCGAGCTGCTTCTCAACCAGGAAAGCTCCCAGAATCCCCTTGGATTCTTCCTGGGAGGACTTGGAGTATTCCTCTCCTGAATTGTCGGCTGACAAGGAACAAAGGGAGATCAACCTATTGGAGGACGAAGGGATGTCACCTGATCCTCCGGCAGTTTCCACGCTTTTTCAGCCCGCATTGTTCAAATCACTCCTCTTCAAGGCCAAATCATCTGCCAACTTGTCTTTGACTGCTGCCTCAGCTGCCACATCCCGCCCACCTCAAGCCTCCCTGTTTATCGAACCAACCACGGCAAAAGATGTTGTCCTGGCACCCCATATCTTCCAGGAGGCAGTGCGCAGACAGTGGATCAATCCCATCGCTGGGACCCAGCCGTCCACTACTGACTAGACGTTCTTCAATATCGAACCAGAGTTGGCGGATGATCTTTATCCTTCCCCTATAGATGCACCAATCGCAGCGATGTACACTAATACTGCAATGCCAGGTGACTCAGCCGAATTGCTGAAACCGGAAGACAGGAGGACAGAACAGGCCCCGATCAAGACTCACCAGGCGGCCACTTGGGCGGTCAGGGTGTCCACTACCGTCTCCTTTTTCACACGTGCCTCCTTACTCTGGCTACAACAACTCCAGTCCAAGATCTCGGTGTCAGACACTAGGGCACACCAGGATCTTAATAAACTCATAGCTGCTGCCCAATTTACCGCGGATGCAACCCTTCAGTCGGCCCGCTTCGGCTCCCGTGCTATCGGCTCGTCAGTGGTTGCCAGGAGGATGCACTGGCTATGATCATGGCAGGCAGATACCCGCCACAAATGGTGTCTGGCATCTACCCAGTTTAAAGGTCCGAACTTGTTCGGAGCCACCCTAGACCCGATTCTTGTTGAAACCAAGGACAAGAAGAAGATCCTGCCTAATTTCTCCAGATGGGGTCCCTATAGGGCTGCACCATACCAGCGCAGATCCTTTCGCCCTCCGGAGTCCCCGTCTAGCTTTCCCCGACCTCAAGGTCAGTATGCCAACAGACAAAGACAGGGACAGGACAAGCAGGCTAGGGGCAGGCAATTTAAACGGCCCTTTCAGGGGGAGGGGGCAACCATATAGGCGCCCTAGATAGGCCCTCCCATGATCCACCCATCGGGGGCCGCTTAACTCTTTTGGCCCACCCATGGGAGACGGTCACGTCGGATGTACGGGTACTTGACACCATTCGGGAAAGTCTTTCCCTAGAATTGCTCTCCACCCCCCCTAGGTTCTTCATAACGTGCCCTTTGTCGCACAATCCTCACAAAAAGCGTCTTATGGATTCGGCCATTCTCCACCTTTTACAAATTCTGGCCATTGAAACAGTTCCCGAAGACCAAACTGGTCAGGGTTTCTATTCAATCCTGTTTGTAGTACCTAAATCCTCGGGTGGGTGGAGAGCAATCTTGGACCTCAAGCGTCTCAACCGGCACATTAAATACTGCCGGTTCAAGATGCACTCCCTGGCTTCCATTCTAGCCTGCATCCGGCGAGGAGACTTCTTAGCTTCCATCAACCTC
Source organism: Pseudoxenodon macrops (assembly GCA_032467955.1). Classification (NCBI taxonomy): domain Eukaryota; kingdom Metazoa; phylum Chordata; class Lepidosauria; order Squamata; family Pseudoxenodontidae; genus Pseudoxenodon; species Pseudoxenodon macrops. The sequence continues at coordinate 2,695 of JANHFT010006605.1, read as the reverse complement.
ACGGAAGCGTACCTGCATATCCCCATCAGGCCATCGCACAGGCAATACCTCCGGTTTGCCTACACAGGTACGCACTACCAATATGCCGCACTTCCGTTTGGTCTCTCCTCTGCCCCCAGGGTGTTCACCAAGGTGTTGGCAGCAGTGGCGGCTCACCTTCGGAATATCCCAGTACGTCTCCAGTGCTACCTGGACGACATCCTGGTCCAGGCTCCCTCTAGATGCCAGGCAGTACGGGACATCCAAACGGTCGTGGAGATCCTTAGCAACCTTAGTTTTTCCATAAACAAGGAGAAAAGCCATCTTAACCCCGACACCACCCTCCCTCATCTTGGAACTATTGTTGACTCACTAGAGTGCAGGTGTTCCTTTCCCAGGAGCTTCAGGACAGCATCACTCAGCTGATCTCCAAATTGCTCCAGCTCCAGCTCCAGCTCCAGCGCGTGCCCCTGAGCTGGTTGTCCACGCTCCTGGGCAAAATGATGTCATGTATTTCTATTACTCCCTGGCACGACTGCACTCCAGGGACTTCCAATGGTTTCTCCTCCCTTTCCAGAAATTGGGCTGGGCAAACACTTCTGCAAGGGTCCTCCTTCCTCCAGTGGTCCAGCGGTCCCTCCGATGGTGGCTCTCTCCAGTGCTGTCCAAGGATTGCCTCTTCCAGGAACCTCAGAGGATCGTGATCACCACCAACGCCAGCTTGACGAGTTGGGGCGCTCACGCTCTCTTGGAGATAGCCCAGGACCTCTGGTCTGAGCCAGAGAAGGTTCACAACATCAACTTCCTGGAACTACGGGAAGCCTTCCTGGTTCTACGATGCCTCCAACACTTCACGATTTGGCACCATGTTCTGGTGCTCACCGACAACGTGAGCACCAAGGCACACGTCAACCATCTAGGAGGGACCAGATTCCGATCGCTGATGCGGGAAGCTAAGAAATTGGGACTTTGGGCAGAGTCACCTGTTGTCATTCTCAGTGGAGCACATCTCCGGCATTTCAAACACGCAAGCAGATTGGCTGAGCTGAACAATGGTGGACCAGGCGGAATGGCACCTACACCCGGCCACCTTCCAGCAACTAGTGCACCGGTTCAGACTTCCAGTGGCCGACTTGTTCGCTTCCCCGGAGAACTCCCAGCTGCCACACTTCTTTTCCCGGTACCGAACTGAGGGAGCGGAGGGAATTAACGCTCTCCGCTGCAGATGGCCCTCCGGTCTGCTATTTGCCTTCCCACCCCTTCTTCTCCTCCCCAAGGTTGTCAACAAAATTCTAAAACAGAGGGAGGAAGTGGTCCTCTTGGCCCCACGCTGGCCCCGGAGGCCTGGTTTGCGTACTTGAAGGCTTGTTGGTAGCCGACCCTTGGCCGATTCCCCTCATGCCATTGCCGCTAAGCCAGGAGGCTCTGGTCCACCCCAACCCCAAATGGCTCCGACTAACCGCATGGCGCTTGAGCGGGTCGCCTTAAAACACCAGCAGGTCTCATCACGAGTGATGGTTACCATCCAGGCCTCCAGGTGCCCATCAACTGAGCGTATCTATTCAGTGACCTGGAAGATATTTTGTGCCTGGTGCTCGTGCCACAACTACTCACCTGTCCTCCTCTCAATTGGCAACATCGTCGATTTTCTACAAGACGGTCAGGACAAGGGCCTCACTCCGAACACCCTTCGGCGACAGGTGGTGGCCCTCTCCTCTGTATTATCTTGCGGTTCGCTGTCCTCACTGACGCTCAACCCTACGGTGAAGAGGTTCCTTCGGGGGGCCACGAACATCCGTCTGCCGGTTGTCCACAGGTACCCGACCTGGGACTTGACCAAGGTCCTTTCCTCTTTAACCACAGAACCATATGAACCGTTGCGAGAAGTTTCCCTCCATCTTCTAACCTGCAAGGTGGCCTTCCTTGTGGCAGTGACGTCCGGGCAGCGGATATCCAAGTTGGCGGCTCTTTCGGTGCGGCAGGACCTCTGCATATTCCACCTGGACAGGGTGGTCCTGCGACTGGACCCTTCCTTCCTACCTAAAGTCAATTCCTGGTTTCATAGGGCTCAGGAAATTGTCCTTCCCGACTTTTGCCCTCACCCAACTCACCGCCTTGAGCATCAGTGGCACACCTTGGAGGTTCACAGAGCACTCCGCATCTATATCTGTAGGACAGCGCCCTTTCAGAAGACAGAGTCGCTCTTTGTCTCCTTTCTCCCATCCAAGCTCAGTCTCAAAGTACAATCTTCCACTATAGGCCGCTGGATCTGGAGTGCCATATCCAGGGCTTATGACACCTCATCCACCCCACGCCCAACACTGATTACGGCCCATTCTACGCATAGCGTGGAGACCACTGCGGCATGGGCTACACAGGCCTCTATAGAAGAGGTCTGCAAGGCGGCCACGTGGACATCACCATCTCCTTTTATCCACCACTACAAACAGGACTCTTTTGCCTCTGCTGAAGCGGCCTTTGGTCGCAGAGTGCTCCAACGAGTACACGAAGCCTAGACTCAACTCACCTCTTTACACATTACCCACCCTAGGACACATGGCTTTGGTATGTCCCATGCCTGGATGCTAGCTCCATCCTCTATGGAGAAGGGGTGTTGGTCTTACCTGATACGCTCCTTCTCGTAGGGTGGAGATAGCATCCAGCCCCACCCTGACTTATCTTATCTGTGGGTCCTGTATCCTTTCCTTCCTTTTAC
>JANHFT010006604.1:33335-53178 GCA_032467955.1 Pseudoxenodon macrops | reverse complement strand
AGAGAGAGAGAATTCATACTAAAGATTTGCTCCGAAACTAAGTTACACAAATCATAAGATACTTTATTATTGAAGATGTATCAGAACCTAAACCAAGTGTAGAACTTTGTAAAATATTTGTGAACAATATACTATATATAGAATATTGGTTTAGTTCATTTGTTTGGGTTGATTACTCTTGGATACCTCCATTCCAAGCTGTTCTTTTTAATGAGCCATGTATTTAATTTCCAGAATAAAAGTATACAACATGAAAAAGTGGGCCAGTTTATGTGTTATGCTATGTCATGGCACTAAATTCTTCAAAGTGTTCCTAGATTAATTAGAACTTGCACTGAACTACCTGAATAAAATATTAAAGTTTCCATTAAACACTGGTTAATGACACTAGCATATAGTCATGGTCTCACACATAGCCTATAAATCATTTCATCAATTAATATTGTCCTAGAATGGAAAATGGGGTGCTTGGAAATGCTTTGGAAGGAGTGCAGGTGGAAGAGGAAGAAGAAAAAACTGAAGACTCAACGGTAGAAAGCGCTGATAATATAGATGGTATGTAGAGCTGTCTTAATGCATTAGAGAGATGCCAAGCTGTATGCATTCTGAATGAATATGAGGCATGAATTGAGATTGTTTGCCTTAAATAACACAAATTTAAAGTTACAGTGATTTAGTAAGATCACTTAAGTAAAAATTGCAATACTTAGAAAAAATTGCGAAATCAATGCTTCTATTAAATTAAAATACTGCCACTTGTTCTTCATAGAAGAGGGTACCTACTGTTTTTTCTTTATGAAAACCTTGATTTATATACTTGTTTTAGAAACGATTGGAAGTAAACCTTAAAGGAAAATTTTGAGACTAAACCAGATTGGGTTTGCAACCAACTCATGTATGGTGCAGTGCTATCTAGTCTTATTATATAAGATTTGAAGTATAAATTCTGTTGTAACCATAAATGAAATTCACTTCAGAGAGTGAATACTTGCCTGTCAAATGTGCTTAAATTTGCCCCTCAATTTATAGTGGCTTTCTTTGCAATGCTTGGGGTCTCAGTTAAAAGAAGCTTGGCATCTCTTGCTTGGCTGATAACTCTTGCTAGTACACAACTCATTGCTTAAGCTCAACTGCTTGCAAATCATAAATGTTACAGAGATGCTTGTTCTTAAATTAAAAATAAGTATTTGGTATTTTAGCAGCAAGGTGTTAGTGGGAAATAGGGTGGAATGTGAAGATCATAAATGCTTATCACTAAATTCGAAGATTTCTTTGTGCTTCATCTTCCTTCTTCATATAGAAGAAGCAAGGGAGGAATTAAGAGATCAGGTATATAATGCCATGGGGGAAAACGAATCCAGAAAAACTTCAGAAGAATCTCTGGTAGAAACTAGAGTGGAAGCGAAAAATAAAGATGCAGAAGTGGAAGAAGTTAGAGAAGAAAAGGCAGCTGTGAATATAGAAGACAATCTTGGAGAAAAAGAAAAACCAAGCAAGCAAGTAGATATGCAAGTAAAACAGGTCAGTGAAAAAACCATGGAAGATTCATTAGAAGGTAATGCTGCAGAAGAAAAGCCAGAAGAGATAACTGGAGGAGAAAAACTAGCAGCAGAAGAAACACAGGAAGACATTGTTCTTAAGAAAGTATTGGTTGTAGATAAGACTCCTGGCGAAGAAAAACTAATAGTAGAAGAGGCTGCAAAAGCAGCTAGTGGAGAAACTGTACAGAAGGAAGTGACAGCAGAAGAAAAGCTAGCTTCACAAAAGATGGAACAGAAGTCAGAAAAGCTTGTAGTTTCAACTGCTGAAAAGCACACAAATGCAAAGCTAGAAAATTCAATAGTGGAGACATTAGCAAAAACTTCACAAGAGACATTAGAGGAAAAAGAATTGGTGTCTGCTGTTGATAATGTAGAAGGGAAGGCAGAGAAGGCAGAACAGACAACTGTGGCTATTATTCAAGAAGCAGACATTGTTGCTGGACAAGAAAACGTGGATTTGAAAGAGGAAGAAAAATTGAATGAACCTATGGCTTCAGGGGAAGTGTTACCTACAGCTCCAAATGAAATTACTTCGCCAGGGGTTGCTGAACAGTCATGTGAAATAAAAATGGAAGAAAAAGCTGAAGCTGCTGCTAAGGTAGAAAAGGAAGAAGAAAAGGATCACGAGATGGGAGAGGGAGAAGGTAACAAGGATAGAAAATACATGTGGGTGGTTTTTGTTAGAATGCTAACCCAAGTAAAACTCTAATCCATTCAGAATTCTCTTTGCCACGAGTGAGGGAAGGGGTATAGCTAGGGAGAAATATAAAAGAGCACAAAATAGTATAATTACTGCCCCCTCTTCCCCCCCCCAAACAGTTAACTGATGGACATAGCAAAACTATTGGCTGCTTTGGGGTTATAGTTAGTCTAAGCAGTAAATCTAAAAAGCAATGGCCATTAGAGAATGCTGAATGGATGTTCACTGCATGCTCTGATATTGCAAGATTAACTCAAAGCATAGCTTTCCTCCTGTCATTATATACCAAAGCAGTAGGATTGACCAAAGTATCATTACATTAAGATGTTGAGGTTACAGATTTATGCTAAAAAAACACCAATTCTATCATATTTAGAAATATAATAGTGCAACTAGCAAATTCATAATTCTCATGCTTTGTTTTCTATCTTACAATGATTTTTGGAAATTGATCTGTTCAGTTTTTAAGCAATTAAATGTCTTAATTGCAGCTATTTACAAAATGTAATTGACATATTAAAAGGGACACTTCAGTAAGCATATTTCAGATCTTGCAGAAACTTCAGATTCTACTTCCTAAATATTTTTTGCAAAGCAGATTGTATTTAGACATTAAAATGAAAAGAAGAGTAAAATGAAGAAAGATACTATTTATTTACTCTGTAAACAGCATATTTTCTCAAAAATTGCAGAGTAACTGAACTATCCCACCTTAATCCTTTTGGATTGGGATCCATTGTAAATACGGCAATCCTTACTAGAGAAACTGATCAATGCACTGAACTATTCTAAAAATTAATTTTTATTTAGCAGAGGCAAGTACCTTTAACTGTTTTCAGTTGATGTGTTGGAAAATCTTATATAGATAGAAATGAGTTAATTGGTTTAAAAAGTGCAAGTATTCAAATTAGATCTTTAATCTGCAGATATTTTTAAAAATATGATGAATGTTTCATGAATGTCTTTACAATTATAAAACTGAATAGCAGGCACTTGAGTTTAGAAAGACTGTTAAATAATGATGATGCAAGAATAGCATTGAATAAAATAAAGAGCCAAGTAAATAGCATGCCAGTAGTGTATATAAACAAGAAACTCATCTTACAGAGACAGAAGGATCAGAAGAAGATGATAAAACTGAAGAGGAGAAAGAAAATTATTCTACAGCTGAAGAAAAGGTGAAGTATACATCAGTATTCAGATCTATTAAAAGCTATTAGTGTTATGCAGGAGAAAATGTATGTCCTATTAATATAGGTAGTCCTCAATTTATAACAGTTTGCTTAGTGACCAAAGTTACAACAGCACTGAAAAAAGTAACCTATGATCATTTTTCACACTTGCAACTGTTGCAGCATCCCCATATGATTTACATTTGGATACTTGACAACTGACTCAGATTGATGACAGTTTGCAGTATCACAGCATCATGTGATCACCTTTTGCAATATTCTGAGAAATCAGTGAGGAAGCCAGATTCACTTAACTGTGTTATTAATTTAACTGCAGTAATTAACTTAACAAATGTGGCAAAAAAGCCATAAAGTGGAGCAAAACTCATCAAATTTCTCACTTAGTAACATAAACATTGGGCTTAATTGTGGTTGAATGTTGAGAACTACTTTTAGATAAAGAGCTGCTTCTCTGAGGTAAATTTTAAGTATTTTCTGGTCCCGTGAAAAAAGATAATCTGTTCTAAACCTGTGAAATATTTTCTTAATGAGTGTGTATTTCTATGAGAAAGACTATAATTTTCATAGGACCCGGTGCCAGAGTCAATATTTATGATTACTATTAAGGCATAGGAAATTGGTACTGTCTAATATGACTAATAAATCATATTGCTTCAGGAGAGTGAAGAAGATGAAGTTGGAAACTTAGAACTGGCTTGGGATATGCTGGAATTGGCAAAAGTAATATATAAAAGGTATGTCTTAGGAGTTCTAATAAAATAATATCCTTAACCATACTACTGATGAAAGTTTTTACAGTGTATTTTCTGATTTGCTTTTTTGGTCTAGGCAGGACACTAAAGAAGCACAGCTCCATGCTGCTCAGGCTCATCTAAAACTAGGAGAAGTTAGCATTGAATCTGGTAATTGACCTGTCCAGACATGCTATTTCTAATGGGTTTTGCATGTTGTGATTGTACATGAAAGCATGTCTGTTATGCATTGACTATCAACCTTTTAGTCATATTTTACATTAAAATTATACAAAATTGAAGTAGCATAAACTGAAGTATGTCATACTGTATACTATGTTTTGACAAGTTTGATTTATGTATATTCTGAATGGACAGTTGTATTGTTTCATGTTTATTGTAATTAATATAGAGCTCTTTGCTTCCTAAATTACATTTGTATAGCTAGCATTTTTTTCACTGTTCTAGCACTTAACTCCTAATTAAACTGATACAGGTAGTCTTCAACTTACAACCATTATGAAGTCTCCCCACTGCAGACACAAGTTGTGACAGTCATAAAGTGAGTTGTCACATGACCAATCTGATTTTATGACCTTTTTTTGCCATAGTTGTTAGGTGACTCGTATAGTTACGTGAATCCAGTTTCCTCCTTTGACTTGCTTGTGGGAAGATTGCAAATGGCGATGGGACACTGCAACTGTCATAAATACATGACGGTTTCCAAGTGCCCAAATTTTGATCCTGTGATCATGGGGACACAGCAGTGATTGTAAGTATGAGGACCAATTGTAAGTTGTGTTTTTTCAGTGCTGTTGTAACTTTGAATCATCACTAAATGAATGGTTTTAAGTTGAGGACTACCTGTATGATGGCTGAAGAAAGGAAAAAAGAATAACATGGAGAATACATATTGCTTTGTTAGTTATTATTTTCCTGGTTTGCAAAACTATAATTGTACTCTTGAACTGAGTCAACTTGTCTTCAATATATGTTACAATTATTTTCCTAAATAAATATGAATATTTTTCTATATTGCTTTTGGAATTGAGTTTGTCTGCTGTTGGGAGAATGTTTATCATGATTTTCTGGTGTTTACTACAGAAAACTACATGCAAGCTATAGAGGAGTTTCATTCCTGCTTGGCTCTTCAGCAGAAGTATTTAGAAGCCTATGACCGTTTACTTGCAGAGACTCATTACCACCTTGGGTTGGCGTATCACTACAACAATCAGTATGAGGAAGCAGTGCTGCAGTTCAGTAAATCAATGGAAGTAATTGACAAAAGACTGGGTAAATCAAGGCAGAAATTCTACATACTTTTAATTATGTTCCTCCATTACTGTTTCTGTTTGTTCAAATTAACATTGGTATTTGCCATTAGCTTCCTTGGACAACTTCCATAATTTCTTGTTTTGGGGGAATGAGAAAGATTTAGAGGAGCGAGTTCAGCTACAAGAAGATTCTGGAAGGAAGGAATTGTCTAGATCAGTTCCAATCCAGTTTTACAGCTATGTGGAAGACACAAGCATCTTGTTCTGGTGTATGATATGAGTAGGAACTTGAAGAGTAGGAAATTGTGAAGCACTGAACGTGGTTGTGCTCCTTTCTGAGTGTGGCTCAGCTCTGTCTGGGGAAAGGAACAGTTGATCCATTGGTTATTTAAATATAGGGTGACACTGGACTTGCTGTCATCCTCTACTATTCAATGTCTGGTGAAATTTTGGAAGAAAGCCTTTAATATGGGATGAAGTATCAGTATGATGGTACATAGTTGCATATAGCCACTTGAGTTGTTGACTTGCTGTTTGTAGTCTGTAAGGCACTGGATAGACCACAACAAGCTTAAATTTCAGTAAGAGTTTGGTTTGGGATAGGGTCACTCTCTTCCTAGTCTCTGCTGTGTAACTAAAAAGCAGGTGGAACCTGTGGCCAGGAGACAAGTTTTGCCCAGCTTCAGCTGGTGAACTAGCTGTAAGCCAATAACCACTTATGCTGTTATTGCTATGTACGGTATTTAGTTTACTGCAACACATTTATATGGGGCTTTGTTCAAAGATGACTCAAACTACATTCAGTCTAAAATGCAGTGTCCCACCTGCATCTTTAACAATATCTGTTTTGGCTTTTTGTTGCTGTGATGATGATGATTTCTCACATTCAGATTTAATCTATTGTGTGTGCTCATCCTGAAGGGTTGCTGAACATCCCTAGCCTGTGTGAATTGAGGCTAATATAAAGTATCTCCTTGGTGTAACTTTAATGTATACATACATAGGAACACTTTGCCACCTGAGATTCAAGATCTTGCTCTTCCTTCCCCTGCTTTCACAATGCCTTTGTTTTGTAGCCATTCTGGTACAGATAGTGAGTCTGGGCCTGAATTTTGTTTGCAGCAGTTCAGTAGTGCAGGGCACCTAACCTTTTTGTACCAGGAACCAATTTCATGGAAAACAATTTTTTAACCGGGGTGGGGTGGGGTGGGATGTGTGCAACTAGATGTGCAATTTACAGTAGGGTTCGCTCGCCCACCACTCACTTCCAGCTGTGCGATCCGGTTCCTAACAGGCCATGAACTGGTATCAGGCCAGAGATTGGGGACTCCTGCCTTAGTGGATTGCTCCATTGGATTGATTTTACCTTCTTATAAATTGCTCAGACAAATTACATGTAGTCCTTGATTTACAACAGCAATTGAGGCTGTCAATTACTGTCATAAATTGTGAAGGCTGGAACATATACTTCACCATGAGCCAGTTTTTGCCAGAAACTGGAAGTAAGCATAAGCTTGGAAAGCAATAATAAATCATTATTACATGGCTACTGAGTGCGGCAAACAGCTATAAATGCAGGCTCGTTGCTGACCTAAGTGTGGTCATGTGCCCATGGAGACAGAGACTTTGAAACTGGGTTGTAAGTTCCAGTGGGGGTAAGTGGTCTGTCATAACTTTAAACGACCAATTATAGGTAAAGGACTACCTATAAATAAATATATAAGGTATTAATCTCAGCTTAACAGAAGTGATCTGTGAATCATGAATCAAGCTCTTTCTGATTTTGTTGTGATAATTGAAATAGTTGAGGTTTGTTTCTTTTTACAAACGATGAACAAAATCTACTATATACCTAAATTTGCTTTCTGCCTTTCTTGAGCCTTTGTTTAGTTTGGGTTTTCATTATAAAGTTGTTTTAAAAGATTCAGTGGGTCAGTTCACAGAAAATTGAATAATTACTGCTCTCTGATTTTGTTTGGGGTGATTGTGTTTTGTTATTCTGTACCAAGGGATGATATGGCCCAAATTATTGAATTATTTCTACAGAAAGTACTAATGGCTCCTACATTGTCATCTTTTTCAGTTATGCTGACTGAGCGACTAAAAGCAAAGGGAGAAGGGCCAGCCGAGGATGAAAAAGAAATAGAGGAACTCAAGGGCCTGCTTCCTGAAATCAAAGAAAAAATAGAAGATTCAAAAGAGTCTCAAAACAGTGCAAGAGTGACTGAACTGGCTCTAAAAGCAACTCTAGTGAGTTCCATCATTGATTCTGTTGAAATAAACAGATTTCAAAATATTTGTATCAGCAAATAAATTTTGCAGGATGTACTTTACTGTGAAAAATGCTTAATAGGTCTGAAACCTAAAATCTAAGCATAGCATCTTTAATATCACAGTGACATACCATTTATTTTGATATTTGAATGCAATACAAGATAACAGTGTTTCTCTAGGTCTTTTTTATAATTGTCACTGAACACGAGATTAGTTTGCTAAATCTGAGAATTTAAAGATTAAGCTTTTAAATGACCTTGCAATATTTATTTTTAAAACTACTCAGATGTGTTCAATCAGTCAAGAAGTAGATTTCAGAAAATGCCTTTTTGCCCGATCTATTTATTTTCTGGAGTTTTTAATAGTATCTTAAAAGGATTTATTTCTTTGCAGGTTGGCGGATCTTCCAGCTTTTCACAAGGGTCTGAAAGTAGTGCAACTTCAACAGTAAGTGACACTAGGAACAACAAGTAGCTTTATGCCATTATAGTTAATATTTCATAGAAACATCTGCTGTTTCTGTAATAGATTCCAGTTGGACACAAAACTGATGGAGCTACAGACATCTCCCATCTTGTTAGGAAAAAGGTGTGTATTCTATTAAATAACTCAATTCTTACTGGCTTGTAGCTAATCCTGCAGTTAAAAGGTTAAATCACATTATTTCTACAATTTTTATATATCTTACATAAAATTCTTTCCACTGGGAGCCAGTCAGTCTGGGAACCATGTAACTTTCTTGATAGCTTTGGTGGTATTGCGCTGCGTAGCACCCACCTTATTGACCCTGGTTTAATTTCAGAGTTTGATTTTGTGGGTTCTGCAGGCACACTTCAGCTTGGCTATGGTAAAGTCCTGCAGAAGCATCCATGGTAGTTCTTCAGAGTACAAATGTTAACATATCGGTAGAAACTGAACTTCACAGTCAAACATCCAGGCTGAATTGGGTTCCCTTATTTTAAATGGAAATAGAGAACTACTCACTAGCATTATTCAATCTGGTATTTTCTGTTTAGCGATCTTTGTATTGTGGAGTCTTTGGTGCTCTCTGAGCTTGGTTGTTTGCTTGCAGATGTTTTATTTTGTTTCCTAGTCACTTAATAAAATATCTGCATGTAAACAAGGACTCCACAGTTCAACCTTGAGCTATATATATTCTCTTCTATTGTATGTTAGGACTACTATGAGTTGCTGAGCAATATATCAATATTGTCCTTTAAATCAATTATTTGATTATTCTCATTAAATAATGGTTATCTGTTTTTGAACTGCTGGTCTAACATTAGAATTCTAGTCCTAAATCTGATCTTTACAGTAATATACAGGCTAAGTAACTTGAAGGTAATTAATCTTTTTAATTTTTAAACAGTTGAAGAGGACCAAATAGATATTGCATGTTGTTTGTAATCTTGCTTAATTTAAAGCAGTTAGCAGTTGCTATTTAATAGCATATGCATAATTATACTAAATATTCTTAAGATTCACATTTAGAGTTCTAATTGATGAAGACTAAACAATTTTGTCTTCAGAGGAAACCAGAGGAAGAAACTCAACAGGGAGACAATGAAGCTAAGAAATCTAAATCAGAACCGGCTGTCAATGGTGGTGGTGATGCAGCTCCCAATGGAAATGAGGCTGCAGAGAAAGTGGAACAGGAGGTGGGCAGTTCAGTCAGGAGTCATATAAATTGAAATAAAGAAAAATAATTTTCCCAGGCAAGTTTGCCTATGTTTCATTGCCTGCTGGTTTTCTCCCAAACATAATATATCCATGCTAAAACATGTATAATGTAATCTAAACAGAAAACTGATTTTTTTTGTCATACACAAACAACCAGACCCACGCATGCAGAGTTTAGGCTAACTGCTTCACTGTGTTCTGCCTATAAGGAATCTCTTAGTCTGGCAACCTATCCTTGGAAACAATTACATAAAACTTCAAGAAATTTAGGGTCTTAGCCCTTTTGCGGTTGTGCAATGACTCCAAGCTAACTGCACTTGATCCCTTCTCCATGCCAGGCTTCATGCTTCCCAATAAAAGTATAGCAATGTATACTTCTGGATAATTGCATACAGTTTATACATGGATTAAATAGTGAGCTTATTTAAGTGCTATTATGCAAGCATATCTGTATATTTTTTGTGCAGCAAGATATTGAAACAGGATTATTAATAACTTAGATATTAATAGCTTCTATCAAATTGTCCATCCTGTTAGTCTTACAAACTATACCAAATCCTTTAAGGATGCATGAATTAATTAGTCTTGTAAAATAAATATATTAAACTTTTTTTTTCTTTTTAGACAGGGGGAAGACCACAAGTTGAAACTGTTCAAAGTACTGTATGATAGTTCTTTAATATTGGAAATGCTGGCTCCCAAGGATTGTGGGTTTTGTATATAATGTATTTTTTCACTTTGGCAACTTTTTGTATTCAATAAAGATTGTACTCAAACATTAACATTGTCATTTTAAGATATTAAAATTAAAATTTATTAAGTTAGTGTTCTGGCTTCAAATTTTGGTTATCTGTCTTATATGCAATCAGCGTGGTAGTTACTTATTGTTTTGGTACAGTGTTTTTCAAGATTAAAGTGGGATAAATCTTCCAAAAAGTCTCCAACCATAATAAATAGATGGGAAATGAAAAATGTATGGAAAAGCTGTAGTTGTTTTTTAAAATTGTCTAGTCTAAAATGTGAGGCTTCTATTTATTTTAAAATTGTAGTTTTGAAATTTCATAGAGACAAAGTATCAAGATTAGGACAAAACCCCAGTTTTAAGAAATTAGGAAAGCATAAGATGATTGACTATAGGAAAACCCAGTTGGGGTCAGAAAGTTTGCCCATAGTCCGTTTTGAAAGATTAATACTATGCAACTCAATAAAAGTGATTCATAAATTGTCAAAGCAGGAAAAAAAACACTCAATAATATGAACATATTGAATCCTGATCCAAACAGAAATAGCTTCTTGGATTGTAGATAGGGCAAAATTGATGGCTTTAAAACTCCTTTAGGAATTAAATGTGAGACAGTACAATCTTACTGGTAACAATATAAAATCTGAAATGTAATTTTAACAAAGTGCCTAGCTAGCAAGAATTCAGAGAAAGATAAATTTATTTCAAGTTTATCAAGAAAGCTCTTCTATAATTGTATCATGACCAGATGACAAGCTTTTGAAGAGAAATGCTGCAGATAGTTTGCTTTACATTGGACCCGTCATTGTCCCCCCTATTGTTTTGCAAACCTCTTAAGTAAGCACATACAATATACTTTTCTGTGTCTAATCGGGATGCAAATGCAATTTGTTACTTCTTCCCTGAAGTTAAAAATAACATGAAATATTTTTCATCACTAGCCTTATCAGTAAACAATTTTATCTAATACATGATACGTTTTTAGCTTCTTGCTTCCACCAAGGTAAAGTAAGACAGGTAGAGTTGAGATACATACTGTAAGAAAAAAGCACAATGGCATTTTATTAACACTGTCAAATAGAGATTTTGAGACATGTATCTATTTGAACCTTCTACTTTGAACTGACATAGACTTCAATTTTAGACTATAAAATTTTAAAGTATACTGATGTAATGGATTTCTGATTGAGATTTTCCTGGCTTTACATTTACTTTACCAAGAAAAGAAAAGTTCAGCTAGAATGTAATGGTGTAGTGCAGGGATTAGGCATATTTATGCTCTGACATGATTAGACTTCATTGGTCCAGCAGGTGTAAATAATTGCAAAATATTTTGGTAATTACAATATATGTATATAAAAAAGGACATGCACCTACTAGTGATCTAGTACATCATTGGTTTAGAAACTGAGCTACTTCAGAAAAGTATATCTGTAGTGCAGATGTTTTGCACTTAAGAACAATTGTTCTGGCTAGGAATGCTATGGAAAATACATTGTTTTCATTGCAATTTGAGAAATTTTTCTCTTCATAGAATCTAGCTAAACTATTCTCTGAGAGAAACATTCTTGAACCTGTTACTTTGCACTTTTTTCTGATAAACATGAAAAGTCAGTCTTGAATATACATTCCTGTGGAATGTAAAACATAGCTGTGAGGGTTTTCTGTTCAAGAATAAAATTACTCCTATACTAATACTGAGCTCATTAAATGTTATTTTCAAAAAAGGATGGGTTCTAGGAAGTTGGGCTTTCCAGATCTTAAGGTACAAATCTGAAAGATCATAGTATCTGGTTACCTTAGTATGTATTGGTGCGCAAAGCATTTCACAATAGTTTTGATGTTGAAACTGCTGTTTTGAGTATAAATGAATTATTTCAAGTGTCTTGGAAATCTTCCAAGTTCAAAACAACTGGTTCCTAGGTTAAAAACTTAAACATACTTGGAGAGGAGTGATCAGTAAAGTTTTGAACTAAACATGTTTCTAAACAATATTTTGAGCACCCTTAATAAATACCTTAAATACAATTGATTAGCAAAAGAGGATGGTTATCCTGTATGAGCACCAATTTATCCATGCAAGAATACAAACACTGGTGACTGAATTAGCAAAACTAAGTTTAGGGCCTGGTAACAAATTATTACTGTGCCTTCAACATTGATAGATAATTGCAATGTTTGCTATTTAATTACAATTTTAAGATAACAAGGCTTAAGGGATTTCAATATAAAGTTTCAACAGTTTAACTCAAAAAGATACATATACTTTTTTTGTAATCTTAATAATAAAAATTGTTAATAAAAATTATTCAGGTCTTTCTTACTTCACCCCTTAAAGTGGCATCAGCATATCTGAAGTTGTTGGTGTGTTTTTCCAGGAATTAGCACAATAATTATCATAATTTTCACATAAATTAAGTAATTTATGTAAATCCTGGGACTACTCTGAACAATGTAGCTGTTCCTGATCACATACATTTTTTCAATAAAAAATTTACCTGGCCCAGTTCATCCAGATTTTTAAGAGCTGCAGATATTGGCAGTTCTATATGTTGCTGAAGCCAAAATACAAACTTGAGCATTACTTTACATGTGAGACTGATTATTAGGTAATTTGAGCATTCTTTAGCATGTTTTTTAGTATTGCAATATAAATTGATATTTTTCAAATCCTTTGGCTGGCTGGAGAATTCTGGAAATTGAAGTTCACAATCTTAAAGTTGCTAAGGTTAGGAAGTACTGCTCTAATAGCAATGGCACTTAGACTTACATCCCTTCACAGTGCTTTAGAGCCCTCTAAGCGGGTTACAGAGTCAGTATATTGCCCCCAACAATGGGTCCTCATTTTACTGACCTGAAGGATGGAAGACTGAGTCAACCTTGAGCTGGTGTGACACGAACTGGGCAGCCAGCAATAAGCAGCCTGCAGTACTGCATTCTAACCACTGCGCTACCACGGCTCATAGTATTGTATAGGAAGAAGCTTCCTTTGCTTCTAACTTTTAGGATACTTTTGTTTGCTTTATGCTGATGAAGCATATCTTGAGATTTTCAGGGACCATTGTATCTTGTTTGTCTGATTATTTTATTTTATTAAGTTAAAATAATATAAGAGGTTGAGAAAGAGCTACAATCAACACCTGATCTTGTTTTTCCTGGTGGAAGTGAGGTTTTCTAGCTTTACTTGCAGAATATGTAGTTAATTTGATTTCAATGATGTATGTGTCAGTCATCTTTTAGGTTATAGTAAGGTATTTTGCTATAAATGTTGCTTTTCCTTGGCAGAACTGTTCTTTGTCCTACCGTAGTTCATTTCATAGACCAAAGCCAGATTTTTTTGTTATTCATCATTTTGGTCACAAAGTACTATGGCCTTTTCTTTTTTTTTGATGTTGAATAGATAAGATGTGGGAAATTATCATGAATTTATTCAGCTTTGTTTCATTTATATCTATAATAATTGATTAACTTACGTATACCAAAATTGAGGTAATGCTATAATTTGGGGGTTAGAACAAAAACATTAATATCCTGTTAATGATGATGATAATTCAATTGCTTCTATGATTTCTTGTTCACAGTAAA
Source organism: Pseudoxenodon macrops (assembly GCA_032467955.1). Taxonomy (NCBI): domain Eukaryota; kingdom Metazoa; phylum Chordata; class Lepidosauria; order Squamata; family Pseudoxenodontidae; genus Pseudoxenodon; species Pseudoxenodon macrops. Next base: position 39,458 of record JANHFT010006604.1, on the reverse strand, counting down.
CGTTTTTGTTTTTTTTACTGTGAAGTGTTCTAGTCCAGTTCACTAATTCCCAGAATGTCAAAAGTTCAGTCTTGACATTTCTGCTCTGAAAACATCATGTTTACCTTGGTTCATGATCTTGACATTCCATCAGAGGTCTGCAATGGTATTGCAGTGCTGGATTCCTTTTTGCCTTCAGTCACATCAGTGGCTGGAGGTCCTTCTGGCTTTAGTTTAATGACATAAGTACCAATAGTACTTGTATTTTCCCTCTGCTCCTCTAGTAGTTTGTTGGATAATTTCTAACATTATCTTCCAATGTGTTAATGGTTCTGAATGTCCATTTGTTTTCTTGACAATACTGGAATGGATTACTACTTCCTTTCCAATGGAAGGAATTTAATCTGATTTTTCATCTAGACCTGTGCCCAGTGTAAGTGACCCTCTTGGAAATGTATGTTCTAGTTGGTACCACTTACAACAGTGATGGCTAACCTTTTTGCCATCACGCGTCAAAAGCAGGGGGATTGCAGAGAGGGTGCCGCGTGTGTATGTGCCCACATCCATAATGCAATGCCCTCCGTGCCCGTGCACACAACCACCACCACCCCGCGCTCTTCCCCTCCGTGTGCGTACAGGCCTCACTGAAGCATCTGGAATTCTGGTAGCCCTGTTGGGTCATTTTTTGCCCTCCCCAGGCTTCAGGGTTTCCTGAAGCCTGTGATGGTAAAAAACAGCACAACCGGGCCTACTGGAAGTTCATTTCCAAACTCCCGTTAGGCCCATTGTGTCTGTTTTTTGTCATCCATAGACTCCAGGTGCTTTCCCAAAACCTCTGGAAGGGTGAAAATCAGCTGGCCAGCGTGCACTGGAGCTGACATAGGGCAACGCCTCGTATGCCCTCAGATATGGCTCTGCATGCCACCTGTGGCACGCAAGCCATAGGTTCGCTATCACGGACTTATAACAATAGGATGGGCAAGTACCTTCCTCACTAAAAACTAAGTCCATAAAGGGAATGTGTGCCAGGAAGATATTTTTTTCAATATAACTTTTTCTAGGTATGTATTTTTTAAATATTTCACTAGAATAGCTATGCAAGGTAAAGCGCACATCAGAGCACTGTTGTCAGAGCAGCTGATAATCTGCACTCAATCTGGCCAAAAAAAATAAAAATCCCCTGTGGCAGTTAGTCTTTTTTTTCAGAACTAATTAAGACTTTAGTTAAATCTATTCCTCAGATATCTGAGAGCTTGATTAAAGATACTACTTGAAGAGACTGGTTTCTATGGTAAGAAAAGAGTGCTGAATTTAATGCAAGTTCCTTTTAAGAGAGCCAAATCTATCCATTTAACTTATGACGCCAAGTTAGTAGTCCTCAATTATTGTTCAGCGGCCATTCAAAATTACAATGGAGTTACGACATTTGCCCAAAGTTGCTGCCATTGCACTGCCTCTGACCAAATGATCAGAATTTGGAGGAGCACACACCTTTGCAATCATGAGGTGCTGCAATTCCGTCCCCCCGCCCAGCCAGTCCACCAGCATGCACAAAACTGCCTTGGTATGTTCAGTGGCTACTTCTCCCCGCTGCACCACACCAGGAGACCTGAACCCTCTCCCAGTCCACCATGCCTGGGAGGCTCTTTCTAGCCTTAAGAAAGATCCTGTTGCTAGCTTCCTAGTTCTCACATCAGCTGGGCATATCTGTCAGCAACTGCAGAAAAAGGCAAAAGTAAAAAAAGATCCAGGAATCATGGGACAAGGAAAGAATCCTTTGGCATAATGGGATGGGTAGAAGGCCAGGAATTCTCTGTCCATGGAAGATTTCTGCATGCCAGTGACCACTGGGAGTTTCTCACCCCGTCTTCCCCATCACCAGAGGCAACCCCATGCAATTGCTAATAACTGCAATTGGGAGAGCCAGGGTTCCAATCTATTGGAATCTCAATGACAGCTTTACTCAACCTTCAATGGCAGATCCTAATTGTCATAAGTCAAGGACTATCTGTATGGAGAAATTTTGCTGCCTGGAAGGAGTGAATAGATTTATTTTTATAAATGCAAGGCAGGGAACATATCCAACACATTCCTCCTATTTTTTCCACAATAACAACAATGCTGGGTTGAGAAAGAGCGACTGGCCCAAAGTCACCCAGCTAGCATTCATACCTAATGTGGGACTAGAACTCACAGTCTCCTGGTTTCTTGTCTGGTGCCTTAAACACAAGACCAAACTAAGAGAGATGCATTTTTAGCATCTTGCATTATTTTGTTTTCATAGAGTTTATTACATACTCATAAATAGGTCACTACATCCATTGCAACATAGATTTTGGGCTGCCTGTGCAAATATGTTTACACCATGTCACATCCTCATTAAAACCAAATAAGCTATTTTAAAAAAGAAATAAGCTCAGATTTCAGTTCAAATCCACTTAGCCCTGAAGCTCAGTGAATGACCTTCATTAGCCTAAGAAAGACAATTGATGGAAAATAATTATGAGATCTTGAGTATCAAAAAGATAGAATATAATGGTAAGAAATACAGTTAAATGACTTGGAAGGGAATATTCATATTCCACTCTAAGAAGTGGTAGTTACATTAGCAAAAAATAGGAAATTATTTAATTGAAATAAAGGAAAAAGAATGCAAAAGGGGGGAAACGGGAAAAACAGTATTAAAACAGTATTTAGCTTGATCACATAGAATGATATAAACCAGCCTTTTTATTGTGCTATTATTTACTGCAGATCTAGTTCCTAAGCAGAGTGAACAGTATCATTTATAAATCGTATATGATTATAAATCTGGATTGATACCTTTCCAAGGTAAGAGTAACTTCTTTTTGGCTCTGCTCTTTTCTCAATAGATAAATAGTTTTTCATATAATGATAGATTATTAATCCTAGATCAATAAACTTATCTGTAACTTCCAGATCAGAAAATGTATTCATCCAAGAAGGTGGCAAAACACAAGAAAGAAATCACTGCAAAGACAAAAGCCTCAAAGATGAAGAATAAAACCCCTTTTAATTGTCAGACAAATTGGGTTGCTATTTCTCCAGATGTGCCTCTGCACATCTGGAGGAAAACACCTACTTCTTTCCATGTTATTTGAAAGATAACCAAAAAGAACTTTTGGGTTCTTCTACCAATTCTGTTTGGGATAGATGAGTCCCTGCCATTCTGGTTTACAACAGCAAACTACTGTATTCTTCCTCTAGCACCTGCATGGGATCAGGCTTCTGTAGGATCAAGTATGGCTGGTACTTCTGGTGGGAAAGGCAGCTCAGGTTTTTGGGTACTAAAGATGTGTAGTCTCAAAGTAGCATCGCCATACATCTTGTGTTCTGCTGGCTAAAGTGAAGACAGAAATGATAAGGCTTGACTAAGACACAGAGCATTCCCATAGAATAGAATGAAAGCTAAATCAGCTGATTCTTACACATATGACATTGCTTCTATGGCTTGTAAAACATGGTTCTTAAAATGGTTTAATATTTTATGGTTTAACACTACTGAAATAGGCCAATTAAGAACGTTGAAGTAACAAGAATAGGATTTGGGGCCATCTCTGGATTTTTACAACTGACTGCCATATTGTGTACATGTTTGCTCAGTCTACTGTTTACTGACTAAATCAAACTAGGCTTATGTAATACACAAAGTTGTAAATCATGCAGATAAAAAATGGCTTGGTTTAGCAATGGCAATAGCCCTTAGACTTATACCGCTTCACAGGGCTTTACAGCTCTCTAAGCGGTTTACAGAGTCAGCATATTGCCTCCATCAATCTGGGTCCTCATTTTACCGACCTCAGAAGGATGGAAGGCTGACTCAACCTTGAGCCAGTCAGGCTCAAACTGTTGGCAGTCGGCAAAATTAGCCTGCAATAGTGCAATAATGCATTCTAACCATTGCACCACTACATTTTCTTAACTGGGCAGGAAACTACCTTCACTTTAATGTTTTTACTATTTCCTAAACTAAACCTTGGCATGCTACATTAGAGGGGACTTACCACAGTGGGCAAAACTGTTATAGGTGGCACAGGACATTGATACAGAGACAGTGTATGAGTGCCAATATTCCATGTAATCATTCTAGATTTCTCTTCCTTCTTTGCACCTATAGAGGCAGAGTGGAAATAATTGTATTACTGTAAGCACCATGAAGATCTTGATTTCTGAAGAGAATCATAGCTTCAAGATATCTAAAACACCAACCACATACCTGCAAACATCACTTCACAGGATTCAAACCGCTTGGTTAGTCTGAACACAGCCCAGGCAGCTAACCATTGTTCACTCCCTAATGATGGATAATGGGAGGTAAACTTCCTGTCCCAGAATGCAGATGCTTCCCTTCCTTTGGGGCAGTGATACAAGCGAGCAATAAGGATCATATCTTCTTGTGGCATAACATCCCAAAATATTACCTGAGAGGAGATCAAAAGAAATCTACAATGTCCAGTAGAAAAATATACGGCTCTTGCCTTCTATCATTTCTTTAGATAGGTATTTGTTCCCACAAAATCTATACAGATAGTCCTTGACTTACGACCACAATTGAGCCCAAAATTCATGTTGCTAAGTGAGACATTTGTTAAGTGAGTTTTACCCCATTTTACACCTTTTCTCGCCACAGTTGTTAAAACAATTTGGGTGCTTCAAAACAATTTGGTTTATGATTGCCTTCACTGCTGCAGACCTAGAAACACTAATATCCCTTCCCTTTCCACACATTGTGCATGATGATGACTTGCAAATAAATCCAAGCAGTTGCTATGAGAAAGCTCTACAACCATTGATACACCTGTACGGGAATCTCTTAACCCGATGGGGAATGGAGATCTGAAAACTGAGAGGCAGAATTGGAAATTCTCACCAATGGGAAAATGCCCACCAACAATCTCTGCAAAGCTTCAACATTGCAGACTAAGAAGAAAAGCCTTTAGCAAGGCTAGATAATTAACTGGGGCAGTTGTTAAACAGAGGAGGTTGTGTAAGTTTGGTGTAATGGTTAAGGTGCAGGCCTAGAAATTGGGAGATTGTGAGTTCTAGTCCTGCATTAGGCATGAAAGCCAGCTGGGTAACTTTGGGCCAGTCACTCACTCTTATCCCAATTCACCTCACAGGGGTGTTGTGGGGAAAATCGGAAGAGAAAGGAACATTATTTATGTTCACTACCTTGAGTTACTTATAAAGTAATAAAGGCAGGATGAAAAACAAAAAAGTAATAAGATCTTTCAGGTACAAAACTGATTCTGTAGCAGTGTATAGCTTTCCTATAGAAATATAAGTCCCACAATCTGTACCTTCTGCATACCTGTTCCTCTCCAAATATGAAATAACCGTGTTTGAGGTCTGATCTGATGAAATTAGTGCAATAATTAAATCCTGAATTGCTGGTGCAAATCATCTGAGAGGATTAAGAAAAATACAGTCCATCTCCTTGCTTAAATCATTTAATACATTTCTTATATTTTGAGTCAAATCCTGGGATGATTCTATTGCATTAAAGCTTAATAACATGAATTGCAGGCTACAAAACATGAGGAATGCTATAGCCCAAATATATGGTACATTATGGACCTTGGATAACCAATCCAGCTGTTCTGAATTCACTTACATATAGATTACAATAATTCAATAGCCTTTGTTGTTTCTGGCTAGGTTTCAAGCACTGTACAAGCTGCCATTGACAATATATTTTTCTGCATCTAATGACTGCCAATTATCTTATGTCAAATTGTTTCCTCTATTCAGTACAATACGTCTATTGTCAGGCAATAGAGCTCAGGATTTTAAACACATCTTTTTCAGTTCATGAAGATACCAAGGTCTTTGCCCTTTGAATGCATGAAATATGCCTTTTTCTCATAGAAAAATTAGGATGTAGAAGTATTTGAGCCAAATCTCCTAGGCAGGGGTTAAATTTTAAAAAACAACCCTACTGGTTCTGTGGTTGTGGCTTGTGGGCATGGCAGGGGAAGGATACTGCAAAATCTCCATTCCCTCCCTACTCCTGGGGGAAGAATATTGCAAAATATCCATTCCCACTCCACTCTGGGGCCAGCCAGAGGTGGTATTTGCCGGTTCTCCAAACTACTCAAAATTTCCGCTACCAGTTCTCCAGAA
>JANHFT010006604.1:9023-25358 GCA_032467955.1 Pseudoxenodon macrops | reverse complement strand
GTATAAGACGCACCCAAGTTTTCACCCTCTTTTTGGGGGTAAAAAGTAGCGTCTTATAGTCAGAAAAATACGGTAATATATAATATTTCACATAACATTTGTATAAAATTATGATATAATGCAGAACTGGATATTATGCATATCTAAATTTTAACTTTTGTGTTGGTTGGTAGGAAGAATAATTTTAGCTGAAATATGACTTACCTTGATTGTTTTTTTGTATCCAAAGTTGTAATTTTAGATACATAAATAAAATACAAAATTACAAATAAAGTTATAATTTTCAACTTTATTTTAGAACAGCTCTTGACTAGAGATAATTTCTGGGAGAAATGGTATAATAATTACATCTATTTTAGCCTTTCCTGTATGGCTTCTAATAAATACATAACATGTGAACATTTATTTTTGCTTTTGTTTTAATTTTCTTCCTATTTTCTAATAAGAAAGAAATCATTGTGAGAAGAAGAGGTAATCAGTGGAAATGGCAAACAGAACAATTCAATCTATAATGTTTTGTTGTAGGGATAAAGTACAAGAAACTTGTCAGCAGGCTTTGAAATTACTTCTGAAAATGGTGCAGTCCACAAAAGATATGGAAGATCTTATCTGCAAGAAAATTGGCCTTTGTCTTGATTGCAGCTTGGCATCTGGAGAGTCACAAGAGATCATATCTGAAGAAACACTACTTGCACATCCATTGAAAACAATAGAGCAATGGAAATTAAAGAAAAACAACAGAATTTGCCAAGGTAAATAATTTGAAGGGAAAATAAGGTTTTATTTGATAGAATTCTGCAACCATGTTCTTTCTGTCTTCCATAGCTTTGCTGTACAGGTAGTCTTTGTTTATCAATCATTTGTTCAGTGACTGTTCTAAAATATGATTGTGCTGAAAAAAAAACCTTTGCTTAATTACAACCTTTGTAGTATTCCTCACTCATGTGATTGCCATTATATTCAATATGCATTGTTCTATTCCTTCCCAGTGCCACCCTCCATTGCAGAGAGATCGAAGGGATAGCAAGAAAATAAGCTGTTTGCTCTTCTACACATTGAAAGCAATGCAATTGAGCTATCTGCCCTGGGCACACTATACATAACAGTTTATAAGTATTCTCTCAAAATCTCTTTTTGTCCAGTCTTTCCATTCTGCAAGGTGGATAAGCAAGAGCTTTGTGTAGGCAGACTATCGTTTGCTTAACCCTTTCTGTAGGCAGCCCCTTTTCCCAGCCGAGTCATGGTCAGGTGATTTCCCACTTAGTAACCACTTTGCTTAGTGGCAGAGCTGCCAGCCCAATTTTCCTAGTCCTGGGAGTGCTAAATGTGTGTTTAATTGCTTTCAATGAAAGTGTTTAGGTTTAGACAGTTAATAATCTGTGGGTGCCTGATAAGGTCCACTAGGAACCTACAATTGCAAATTTCTGATCTCTACCACTGAAATCCCTTGAGCTGCCTTTCTAAATGACAAAAAGAAAGAGAGCACCCTCATTACTTTGCAGTTTTCTCTGAGCACTGATATGAGACTGGGTATAGGATACAAATGAAAAGGTAGCAATGACAGAAGGAAGAAAGAAGTGAATCAAGTCAGAAAAAATATGACCTGAGAACAAAAAACAGTCTATGATATGAGGATTAGACATTTATGCTGATTATTTTTTCTTTCCCAGGAATATATGATAGTCTTTACTACAACCTGTTCAAATATAGCATTACTTGGGTGGGATGGGGGTGGGGGTGGTTATCAGGCAGGCACCAGAACTTGGAGTTACATAGTCCCACTTTTGTTTCTTCTTTGCCATATTAAAACATTTTCAGATTTATTTGAATCTGCTTTGTAGCCTTTTACAATACTGATTGACAGGAGGGGGTATGTTATATAGACTGTAGAAAGACAAGGCCTTAAACATCTGTTCGGATTTTAGTTTGAGCTATCTTTTCTAATTTTACGTTTTTTTCTAGGTTTGCATGCCACCCACAGTAAATAAATAAATTAAACATTTATTTCAGGGGTGGGTTCTAACTTACCTTGCTGCCGGTTCGATGCCTCCCGCGCCACCTGGCTGTGTCCCGTGTGGTGTGTGTGCGCTTCACCCGCGCGTGCATGCGCAGTACAAAAGAATTCTCAAAAATTACCCCCCAAAAAAGAAAAAAGGCCACAAACAAGATGGCGATGCATGCGCAGTGCTGGAAACTTGGCTTTTGCGCATGCGCAGAAGAAAAAAAGCTGGAAAAAATTCAAAAAAATTATTTTATTTCCTCCACACACACACACAACCCAAAAAGAGATGGCGGCATCCATGGACCAGAACCGGTTCCGTGACTTCACCAGTCCGAACCGGTTGGAACCCACCACTGATTTATTTATTTAATTAGTTAAAATGATTAGCTACAACTAATTCATGTTCATCCTAGGTTGAAAAACAAAACAGATACCAGTGGGGCATAAAATAAAAGCAGTATCTGATCAATACAAGTAATCCCCAACTTACAGCCACATCAAACCCAAACTTTCTGTTGCTAAGTGAGACATTTGTTAAATGAGTTTTGCCCCATTTTATAATCTTTCTTGCCACAGTTGTGAATCCCTGTAGTTAGTAGAAGTTAGTACCAAGGTTGTTAAATGAATCTGGCTTCCCCATTGATTTTGCTCATCAGAAGTTTACAAAGGATGATCACATGACCCCAGGATACTGCAACCGTCATAAATATAAATCGGTTGCCAGGCATCTGAATTGACCATGGGGGATGCTGCAAGTGGTGGTAAGTGTTAAAAACGGTCATAAGTCTGTAAATTTGAGCCATCACTAAATGAATTATTGTAAGTCAAGGATTACCTGTATGTTAGTTACTTAATGCTAACTCATAAATTGTCCCATTCCCATCTCATTTGCAACTTAGTTGGTAATGATGAAGTCTGGTGGGAAGGGATTTCCTCCATTGGATGGGATGAATAAATTCCCTCCTAGATCCATCTGTCAATGACTAGTCAAGTGCCTGTCCCGCTATCATTCTGAGCTATACTTGGTCAATACTTTGTAATTTTCTTTTACCGAGGATTCAATTTATTCTCCACCTGATATTGTAAACCACAAAAAACAAGAAGAATACTCTAAATGAAATTTTTCACATGGACATGAATTTATTTAAACCCTCTAAATCAGATTTTAAAGAATCATTGTGAAGGTCTTCATGATTGAGAATGAGAAGTTTCCCCAATGTGGATGGAGACAGCATCCAGGATGGGTTAACTCCGCCTACGATCTTGTTGGACTGAGTCTGTGCGTTAAAGCCACGCCTCCTCCGCCATCTTCCCCAGTATGACTCAGTCCGTCTTAGTGACTTGACGTGTGGCATAGAGCTCCATAATTTCTATTGCAAACAACGAGAACAACAATTTGAACAAAAGCAGGAAGGATAGTTCCAATGCGAAGTGCTTGCCCGATTCCGCCGAAGCCACGAACGGCAGATCGGGGGAATTTCCACTTCCTCCTCCCAGGCAAGTTGAGCGCTGCCAGAAGACTCGGCAGCGATGTCCAGGAAAGCGCTCGGACCAGTGCCCCCCTCGCCCCCCGCCTCCAAATCCATCTCATCCTCAGTAGCCTCTAGGCGACTGCTCTGGCTCTGTCAGTGGCAAGCTGACGGCAAACGTAAGTGGAAGCTGGCCTCATCCCCGTTTTCGGGTGATGAGCTGTTTGGCCCCCCTCTTGATCCAATCGTAATAGAAACCAAGGACAAGAGAAAGATTCTGCCCTCAGTCTCTAGACGATCAGAATTCCGATAAGCCCCTTATTACCTGCACCAGTCCTTTCGGGGCCAAGAGGGTAGTTCCCCCTTCCCTAGACCTCCCAGGGCATATCATTCCAGACAGGGAACCCCTCAGGACAGGCAGGGTAGAGGTGGGACCCACTTCCCACCTAGGAAGTCATTCGAGCGGAGGAGGTCGTCCCTTCCGACGTCAGAGGTGACTATCTAACCAACATTCCCATTGGGGGTCAACTGTCCCTGTTTGCCAGCCAATGAGAATTGGTGACCACAGACAGATGGGTCAGGGAGTTCGTAAAATTCGATTTCTCCCTGGAATTCCTCTCCATCCCCCCAAGGTTCTTCATCAGGTGCCCACTATCCAGAGACCCTGTGAGGAGGGCGCTCATGGATTCAGCAATAAGCCATCTGCTCGACATTTGAGCAATACAGGTTGTTCCACAGGAACAACATGGGCAGGGGTTTTATTTCTTCCGGGGGGCAGTCAACATCAGGCCTGCCGTCATTCACAGGTACCCCACATGGGACCCCACAAAGGTCCTCAACGCCCTCACTGGGGCACCATTCGAGCCTGTACGATCAGCCAGCCTCAAGTTCCTTTCCATCAAAGTGGCCTTCTTGGTCGTTATTACCTCCGCCAGGAGGGTGTCGGAGTTGGCAGCACTGTCGGTCCGTCAGGATCTTTGTATCTTCCACAGCGACAGGGTAATCCTCCGACTGGACCTGGCCTTCATCCCTAAGGTCAACACCAGATTCCATTGAGCCCAGGAGTTGATTCTGCCAAACTTTTGCCGTCATCCGGTTCATCGCCTCGAATGGCAGTGGCACACCCTGGATGTCCGAAGGGCCTTATGTATTTATCTCAACTGGACTGTAACCTTACGTCTTTCCGAATCTTTGTTCGTGTCATTCCTACCTGGCACGCTGGGCCAACGGGTGCCTCCGTCTACCATTTCTTGGTGGCTCAAGGCTTGTATTGCCCAGGCATACGTATTACTCTCATTGCCTGTCCCCACACACATCACGGCCCACTCAACCAGGAGTGCGGCTACTTCAGCGGCATTGAATACCCAGGCGTCCATTGAGGAAGTTTGCCGGGCGGCCACCTGGTTGTCTTTGACTCCCTTCATCCAACACTACAAACTGGACGTCTTCGCATCTGCTAAGGCTGCATTTGGCAAGCGAGTCCTGCAGCGCGTGCACACAGATGGTGGGGTCCCAGGCTGGACGACGACCCACCCGTGACGGCTGACAGGCTTGGGTATGTCCCATCCTGGATGCTGTCTCCACCCACATTGGAGAAAGGGCGTTGGTACCTACCTGATATGGCGTTTCTCTGGGTGGTGGAGACAGCATCCAGCCCCGCACAGATGTCGGTCCAGTCCCGCGACTACCTTCGTTCTTCTATGGAGGCCACACGTCTGTCTGCAATGAGTCCTTTGTCATACTGGGGAAGATGGCAGAGGAGGCATGGCTTTAACGCGCAGACTCAGCCCAACAAGACCGTAGGCGGAGTTAACCCATCCTGGATGCTGTCTCCACCACCCAGAGAAATGGCGTATCAAGTAGGTACCAACGCCCTATCCATACCTTATATGGCATCCTCCTGTGGGGGTATAACTGGACTTTGTCGAAAGTTTTACATTTGGAATGTGCAGAAAGAAGCACTGTGGGGATAAAAAAGCTACCAAGCAATATAATAAATGTACAAAAAAGAATATACTAAAATCAATAAAATCCAGTCAGCACCAGAAAAAAATTAAAAACATCTGCAGATACAGTTTTAAATAGTAGATATAAAAATACTAAGAACAATGTGTAGTGTAGAACAGTCAGAACAGAATCTCTTGAATATTTTAAATGCAGGAAAGTTACTGGTAAAGATATTCTTTTAAAAACTAATTCTATTATATATGCTGAATTATTTTCTGCACAGTGACAATTCTGTAATAATTTTAATTCAGTTGAATTGTAACTTGGTTTATATTATATTAGGAAAATATAATAAAATGTTGTTTTTCTATGTTTTTTAAACTTGCATTTTAAAAATCTATTTATTGAACAGGTGAAGTTCCTGATCAAACACTACTGGAACACAGCTTTGATTCTTTGGAATTGAGTGAGCATTTATGTGAAAGTATTTTTGAAAATCCAGAACTTATATTTGAAAACGAAGAGAGGATTAAAAAAATTGGTCGTTGTTTATATATCACTGTGGAGAAACTTCTTGATATGTTTGCTGAATCAACCAAACAAGTAAAATACTTTTATTTAGTTAAGCAGTAATTAAGTCTTATATATTAATAGTATGGGAAGCCAGGCAGTACTGAGGACCTATTCTTTTATACCCATGGAGGGAAGGAACTGGAGATAAGTTCTTTAACTGATATGTTTCTGTTATGTATAGTTCACTTGTTATTGCATCTCAAACAGTCTTCAGTATATCACTTTGAATAAAGATAGTCCTTGCCTTATGACCACAATTGAGCCTGGAATTACAGTGATAAGTTGTTGTGGTAATTAACAAGGCACCGGCATGACTGCCCTGCTTAAAGACCACAATCCCTGTCCTCTCTCTTGGGGTTGTTAAACAGACTGCAGGGTGCCTCAGGATGGGAGTGGGTTCCTGGGAGACCTGGCATAAGCATAGGCTCACACTGCAACATCTCTCCCAGCTCATAAGTGGCATGTGCAAGGCTTCCCAAGGCCTCTCCCACTCCTTAGGCACCTTTGCATAGCTTCCCACCCCACTGGGACCCACGGCCTTGAACTTCCTCCCTATCTCATCACACCTTGCTCCACTTACCTCTTTTGAATATCACCTTTCTTGAAAGAGTATCCAGCCAATGTGACACAGGGCCTTCTTACAGAGCCACCTAAAGCCATCTCAGAAGTGGATGGCATTTTGGAAGTGGGCACCATTTTCAGGATCTCAGAAGGATGTGATTTTCCAAAGTGGAGTAAGGCATGACTGAGTGGGGAAGAGACCCAGGGCCTCTGGGAACTGACAAAACAGGTGGGGTGAAGATAGATGAGTATTGCAGTGTCCTTGTGGTTAGTCAAAATGGCAGGTGAATTGCCAAGCGCCCAACTTGTCATAATGGGACGATGCATTGCAGCATCCATAATGAGTACAGATTGCATGTCCCTTTGTTCAGCATTGTTGTAATTTTGAACAGTCCCTGAATGAATGGTTGTAAGTGAAGCAAATAACTAAATACTCAGCAATATGATTAAATAAAACAGTGAGAGATCAATGTAGGTTTATAAAACATAGCAAGTAAAAATAACCAACATTACTAATTCTTTTATAGACATTCTAAAGAGTACAATTATTGCATATTGAGAATTGTGAGATACATGAAACCCAACTATCATGGTCAGCATCTATGAATCATTATTGAATAATGCTTTGCCATATGCTTAAATATCACTTATGCTTCTTAAGAAATTGAAATTGTCCATTTCAATTGTATTAAAATTCCAGTCCACTAAATTATAATAGCCTTACTTTATTTTTTAGTAGTTTAACATTTTCAAAACTACTGGCATTTTAGATATTATGATAATTTAACAGATAAATTAAACATTTTATATAATAAAAACATTATGAAAATGTAAATATTCCTTTCAAATAACATTATATAATATAATTAGAATTTAATCTTGGTGATGGTTCATAAAACCCTAGAAACCCTTTTTTCTGTTTCAAAAAGGAAGCAGGTGGATACTTGTATTCTTATCTTACCAATACTCCAAAGTCCAAACATGACACCATGCCTAAAGCATTATTTTAATTGTGACATACACACCTGATGCTCAGTCTCCCAAGGATCACAACCTGCAGTTTGAAACCCATGGTATACCGGTATATAAAATTTCCTACCTGGAAATTGTTTTTGTGTAAGAAAAGTATGTTTTCTTACAATGAGTATAGATGAAACTTCACTAAAATTCAATATCTTTCCTTTGAAGATATCGTACTTAAATTTCAAAGTTACAGAATGCTGATGTGTTTATGTTACTGAGAGAGCTAGGATTTCTTATCCTTTCTTTCATTGGATTCTTGGGAATGGGCACAGAGAAACCAGTTTTCTACGTATATTTCTCGCCAATAAGCACTAGGAATTGTGCTCCAATTTAGTTATTTACCATCAGATTTTGATAATGATCTCAGGTGACAGCTGTAAAAGGGATTTGGGGACTAGGTGGAATCTAAGACTTCAGGTTGCTTCTCAAGAGTACGTACTTTCATTGTCTTTTAAATCTCTTTGTTTGGAAGCTGGAAGAAATGCACAATATTAAAGAGGAATGCAAGAATAAGAATTGGGAAGCATGCCAAATGCTTACTGAACAGCATGAATTAATGGACTGTTTTAATGAAGAGAGTAAAGTGCAGAATCAACTTGTATTAGAGCTTCATAAAGCAAAAGGTAAGCAAGCTAAACTTCCCAGTAATAGGTCCTGGACCTGGCCACAATTACATGAAGAAAGAAAGCATATCCAAATACAGAGAAGTAAAATTCTTAGCAAATGGAGAGCCATAAACATTGAATAAATACTGGAATTTTACTGCTACAACACGTTTTTCCAGTTGCTAAAGTTTTCACTTGACTCTATTATATATAATTTCATTCATTCTATTCTTTACTGCTAATCCTCATAATTTGACAGTAGAATTCAGTTAAAAATTTACCATAGGTACAGTAGTAAAAATCAATTGAGTACTGGATTATTCCTGAGAAATACGACCTATTAATTTGTCAATAAAGAAGATAGGGAAAACGTGGCTTCTACAATTCTTTCTGCCACACTTTACCAGAACTGGCTATAAGAGGTGAGATGTCAGTACTATTTCAGAATAACAAATTAGTACATTGCATTTTATGTATTCCAAGGACTTGGAATGTGGACAGTGGGAAGCATATATTCTAGTCCGGATCATGTGATCAGAGAGAAGAGACTTAAAATGGAGCAGTCAGCAACATTGAGTAGCTACTTAACTATATTTGCTATAGGAATGCACTGATATATTTACTGCAGTGTTTTTCTCTGCAGCTTACAACCATATCCAGCCCATTTTCTAATTTGATATTTGCTCAATCTGGGAAAATTGAGAACGCTTGGACCACAATTTCAATCAATGTTGGATGATGTAAAGTCAGAATCCTCAATTGAAATACTAATAATGAGGCAAAAGGTTAAATATGGAAACTTAATGGAAAGGCAATAGTTATTGGAAAAAGACATTAATAATTGGAAAAATTTAAAGCAACAGAAAAAGAAGCCAAAATGGTTAGAAAGCTGTCATTAATATTGCAGACAGAAGTAATCAGTGGCAGACATTTCTGATTAAACTACCGTATTTTTCTGAGTATAAGACACACCTTTTCTCCCCCTAATTGGGGCTGATAATTCAGGTGCGTCTTATACTCCGAATGTAGCTTTTTCAAAGCTTTTTTTCAGACCTAATGAGGTGAGTGAAGAGTGAAGCGATCTTTGCAGCCTTTCATTGCTACTCCCTTCAAAGAAGCTTTTTTTCAGCCCTAAGTCTTTGCAGGGTTTTTCATTGCTATTCTCTCCGAAGAACCTTTTTTTTTCAGGTGCTAATGATCATCTGGCCTTTGCATGCTTTGTTGATTGGTTCTCTCTATCAGCTGTGCTTTAGAACCTTTTTGCCCCAGTCCTAATCATGATAAAATAATGTGCTGAAGCTGACCAGACTAAGGACGCTAGCCAGATGAATATCTGGTAGCAGATTTTTTTCCCTATTTTCCTCCCCAAAAACTCAGGTGCATCTTATACTCAAGTGCGTCTTATACTCCGAAAAATACGGTATACATAGTGTAAAGTTACCTCCTAAATAGGAAGAAGCAGAATCTAGCAAATCTGAAACTGGATGAAAAAAAGCAATTTCGTGCAAACTTAGACTATATATTGTTCCCAGTGCAAACGTGCCAAGGTTTTCAAAAGGTCTTAGAATAAATCTGACATGTTAAAATAACACCTTGCAAAGAGCCGCCTTCTTTTCCCTCCTAATGGGCAAGCGGCACAGTTACCTAGCAGCATCTAGCCTGAAAGCCCAGAAATTACTATACTAAACAACCCATGGTACCAGAGGTGGGTTCCTACCAGTTCTATAGAACCGGTAGTAACTCGGTGATGACATCACGGAGCTGGTTCCTTCGGTGTCTCCGTGGGCACCGCCATTTTGAATTTTTGCTTCTGTGCATGCACAGTAGCTATTTTTTGACTGCTGTGTGAGCGTGCAAGCGCAAGGCACGACCCTGAGCGAACCGGCAGCAAAACAATTTACAACCTACCCCTGCATGGTACCTCATGAATATATCCACGGAACAGAAATGACAGTAGTTGGCACTCAGTTGGAGTTATAGAAATATTAAATAGCAATGCTATATTATTCACTAGTTTACTTTGACAAGCTTTAACCTTACTTTGTACTGCTATTAAGTCCCAAAGCTGCTTTTCTTTCGGGAGACAACTGGACTTTCTTGTTTTTCTTTGAAGACGTTTTGCTTCTCATCCAAGAAGCTTCTTCAGCTCTGATTGGATTTTAGAATTTATATTCCCTGCAGACAGCTGGTCATCTGCGGGGAATATAAATCCTTCCATTCCCTACCATCCAGTCACAGCCGAAGAAGCTTCTTAGATGAGAAGCGACATGTCTTCAAAGCAAAACAAGAAAGTCTAGTTGCCTTCTGAAAAAAAAAGCTCCTTTGGAACAATCGTGACCTGGATGACTGAGAATCTCCATAGACATACTGCTATTAAATAAATATTTTTCTACAATTTAGAAACAATGTATACAGTTAGAAAACTATAGTAGAACTGCCAACTAAATGGCTGCCCACACAATGACTTGCTGATTAGGAAAGGCGTGACATGATGGAAACAGCTTGGAAGCTCACCTTGGGACTGGCTGTCTAGCTGCTAAGATGGCACAGCATGCTCTTTGCCTGTCCATCAGAGGCTGTGGAGATTGGCCCATATCAGAGGAGACAATAGGAAGAGGTGTGGACTTCCCTAGTTGCTGCCCATTACGATATAAGCCAGAGACCAGGCGAACATGGTAGAACATGGGATCCAACCCCAAAAGAAAATCATAGAAAATAACAAAACCAGATCTGCAGAGAGAGAACAGAGTTAGTTAAATTCACAGCATTCCATGTTGCTACTTTTTCTGTAGAGGTGGATGGGAATTGTCATACTCAAAACATCAAAATCACTATATGTTTGGATGAAGAAAGAATAGAAGGATAAAAATATTTACTTTATGTGAAAGTAGTGGCCACTTGATTTTTAAAAAACAAATGTTTTATGCAGCAGTGAATTCTAACTGCAATTTATTTAGAAAGGACTGTCTGTCTGTACATGTGCATAAATGCCTCTCAGGACTGAATAGTTACAGTACTACATACGCTGGATCATACGGAGCTGGTCCTAGTGTGTCAGAGGGATCCAGAAAGTATTGGTTTGTTCCTGTAGCGGATGATCCCATGGGATCCTATAACAAAGAGGACATTTATGAATTTTATCAGCAAAATCCAACTAATTATTTAATAGCATAACCTAAACAAACATATGCAACATACCCGCTGTCTGGAAAGATTAAGTGGCAGAAAAATTGTGGTGGTAAAACATAACCACCACCACCCTCCATGCACTTGTGAGCTGCATTCACTACCAGACCCCTGCGATGCTCACTCCATACATGTGAACTGTTTAAAGTGCCCTTGTAAAAAAAGCATTAATGGCAAATTGTGTCCTTTTATTCCCCACATATACAAGCAGAATTCCCCCTCCCCGGTGCACGTGCGCACACAAACACACACCACCTACAGTGCAACCTACAACCTTGATAGTACCTCTTTGGAAGAATGCCTGGCTGTAAATGTATGATGTTATATCATAATGGAATTTATATGCAGAAATATTGATAACTTCACATATGAGTAGCTCAACTCTTTTCCTGGAAAGACTAAGGATCAATAGGATACTTTTCCCCACATGGAGACTGAAGCTGAGAGAATATTTGTGATTACTCTTGACTGATTTATTATTTTTGTACTTTGCTGTTACTTGGCAGGAAAGAACAGTGACTGGCTCATAGAAATCCATGCCGATTCTCAATGCTCTAAAGTCTAAACAGGATTTAAGATGATTAGATGGTTTCATTTAAGATGCTTGGCAAGGATTGGAAAGAGGGACTCATGCCATATGGAAGAGTTTTTAAATGCAAGTTCTGAGACATTGAAATTTAGCACTATAATACTTTTTAAGATGATCATATAAATGCAAAAAATGTCATTATATTCTTTTTTCCTCTTCCAGTAGCTAGTAAGTGTATTTTTCAATATAACATTGAACACATTATATGGCATGCCATCACTTGAATCAAAAATATCTGTAAATATAAATCTGTAATTGTGAATAGTTATGGCCGCTGATTTTTCAACTCAGTGACCAAAGGTCAGCAGATACTAGAGCAAATTTGTTGGAAAGAGAAACTGCAAGATGTTCTTGTATATTCCTTGAGGCAAAGTATTGGAAGAAGGAAAGAAAATATAGGCAAAACTGCACTACAGCCACTCATTGTATAGACTGTGTGTCCTGCTCATTTTTCCAAAACATGCTTCCCTTACTACACGCTAACTGAGTTATCATCACAAATATGAAAGAAAATTATTGTCATAAAAGTTAGAGGTCAAAATTTGAATTTCACCCAGAAGCTAGATTCATGATCCATCCAGAGGTGGGATTCAAAAATTTTATTACCGGTTTTGTGGGCGTGGCATAGCTTGGTGGGTGTGGCAGGGGAAGGATACTGTAAAATCTACATTTTCTCCCCCCTCCAGGGAAAGGTTACTGCAAAAATCCCCCCCAATCAGCTGGGATTTGGGAGGCAGGGAATAGATGGGGGCGGACGAGTCAGAGGTGGTATTTACTCAAACTTTCTGCTACCAGTTCTCCAGAACTGATCCGAACCTGCTGAATACCGCCTCTGGATCCATCCAATGAACATGAGCTAGATTTAGAGAAAAACAACTCCCATCCTTGAGAAAACGCTACCTACTTTCTCTGTGCTTTCAGGAGCAATGTTTTCTTGCCTTTTTTTGTTAGAAAATATGTACTATAAACAAAAGCATAGCAGATTCTGCAGATAAAAAGAGTTCTATATACCTGTAAAACCTCTCTCAAATTTGTCCAAGGCAAAAGGCACTCACCATACTTCTAGTCAGAATGGCGGGGTCAGGGAGCCCAAGGTGAGGAGGAGGAGGTGGCAGAGGTGGTGCTATAGGAGGTGGAAGAAGGGGTGGTGATCCCCTTCTAGGCCACTGAACTTTCCTCCTTTCAACATTGTGTCTCAGCCTACCAATCTCAGCATGTAGCTGAGACATTTCTGCCATATGTACTTGTTGCAACTTGTCCAGCTCTACGTCCAAAGAACCTAATGAAAATGAACAACACACAAAAGCTCATTAATGTAGCATTGTATCCACTGAGAGCACTTCCAAATGCCAATAAGGAATGTGGATTAAACATAGGAAATGCATAAACGAAGTAGAAAATGACAATGCCTATTCTTTTGGTGTTATAGCTTTTCATCAAAGTTAGTTCATGACCCTATTCCGTTTTTGCTGGATTGACATCAATCCACATTTAGCTACACCTTCAACAGGAAATAGTTTCCTCAATCTATAGGTAATTCTAAATTAACACACACGCACCCAAATTCTTGCTGTACAGTCTCATTGGGGTAGCATGTTTCTGGGAGAGATGACTGAGGAACACCAAGAGTGAATGCCAAGTCTATATAATTGCAGCAGACTCTTACCTCAAGCATAAAGGTCATGCTAGCTGCCAAAATCAATCAGTAGATCACCAAACTAATCAGAGTAGTGAAAACTGAAAATGAGTACAAAAACCTTTAAATGGGTATATTTAAACTGGGTGCATAGCAAAAACTATCTGGTTTAACAAGTTTAAAGTAATGCACATAAGGGCATCTCCACACCTCCCAGTGCCCTACATACAGTTGATGATTCTGAGCTGTCTATAAGTAATTAGCAAAAAGATCTTGGGGTCCTAGCAGGTAGCTCAATGTAGATGTGCAGTAGTTGTGGGGTTATTATAAAAGGGACTGAAATACACAATATATTCAGTTTCGGTTGCAACACATTAAAAAGAATATCATGAATCTGAGAATTGCAGAACAGAACTTCCAGAATGATTGGGAAGACTCCACACTTCTGAGAAAATGCTATAACATTTGGGAGTCTTTAGGTTAGAAAAATGATGATTGAGATGGACATGACTGAAGCCAGTAAATCTTGCATGGTATAAAGGAAGTGATTGAAGACAGGTTTTTCTGTCTCTGACATTGAATGTCAGGTAGATTAAACCAAGAAATCAATGACATGTATGTCAGTTCTACTTTTCTACTATAGTTTCTAGAACTATAGTAAAACTATAGTAATAGAAGTTTGGAAGTCTGAATTCACTCCCCCTCTCTCCCTTTATATTCCTGTGAACTAAGGAAAAGCTTGCCTGAGATGTTACACCTGTTACGTTCTTGCCCAGGATTCAGGCCCCTTTTATCTGACTGTTGCCTTGGTATCAGTTCTTCCTCCTGTCCCTTAAGGCTATTCCTTCTTCCCTCTTCAGGCCTTCTGGTGAATTTGATAAACCTGAAGAATAATCGAGCTCTTAATGGGCTGAAGGACAGTCAGGACCTTTCCTTTACATCCCTTCTCTGCCCTACTGATCTAACAATTGAGCTATTTTTGGAAAAAGCCTTACTAATCTTAAAAACACTGGTAGATTGGTAAACATGTTTAGCATTCCTTTTGTGATCTGGGCTTTCAGATGATCAATAGACCTGTATTAAAAAAAAAGAGTGTCCTGCAGCACTGGTGATACAGGACTCAAAGGAGATGTATCCCTCTTTGCCTTTCTTCTCCTCCCATTTCATACATGGACAGTCCCTCTGGTTTGTTTCATTTCCAGGCAGAAAAGTGTTGAATGTGTAGTCAACATTTATCTAAGATGGCATATTTAACTTGGTTCCCACCCTTTATTGCTTCCATGTGTAGATGCAAATTATAAACCAGGGACCTTGGTAACTTTAAGACCTGTGGACTTAAACTCCCTGAATTCCCCAGGCAGCCACTCCTGCTATAAACCAAAACCTCTAATGATAAAAATGACTTCTTAACTCTTGTGAAAGTAATTTGCTCTTTAGCTTCTAGTGGACTAGTTTGAAATGCAGGCTTTGGAGCCACTATCTTTACTTAGTTAAGAAAAAAGGCTATGAACCCTACCATTTTCCATTCTCCTTCTGCCCTTCAGAATTTTCATTTTTAATATCTCATCTTCCAGACGTTGATTCTCTAACTCAACGGACAAGAGTTCTGCATCCAAAGTCTTTGAGTTGAGACCATCTTCATATTCTGCAGAGATAGGAAGGAGAGTCAATCAGAAGGAAGGAAAGCTACAAGTTGTGCCTAAGGAAAGAAACATTTACTAAGGTTTTAGATTTACAGAATCTATCAATAGTTCAGCTTAAAGATTCACACATGCATAATAAGTGTGTGGGTTTTCATGCGTAAGGTCATACTATTCAGTGGAAGACAGTTTCCTCATAGACTGGGTTAAGACTTCACATTAATCTTACTGCAATTTATTTGGTTTTGGCTTATCGTCTTGGATGGAAGCAACCACTGAACTGAAGATATAAATTATAGCATAATTTTGGGTATGTAGTATGAATCTAGTGATTATGTGTTAACAGTTTGCTGACCTCAAGAGAGATGCAAACATTCTTGGCTTAAGTATAGGATCAACATCCAAATTTGGGGTAAAGTTAATTGGGAAAACATAACTCACTTTTTTTTCTACCCCTTTGCTCAGGCTTTGTGCCATTTTTTTCCAGTGCTGTGGCCTCCAGCTGCAGTTCATACATGTGACGGACGATGTGATGGTCACTGCCTCCACTCTGCAAGTAAGTCAGGTACAGCATCCTGTCAGGGATATGAACAGTCGTCATCAAGAATTGTTACAATTTCCCCCCTGACTAGTTAAATATTTAATAGTTGCATTCCAAAAAAATACAACTTTTCATGGCATGGAGATAATTTGATGAAAAAGTATGCTTTTGTTGAGTTACTGCACTTCATGCAGCTACTTTTTGGTTAATTCACTGGTCCCACTGGACGGGAGTTACCGTAAGTCTTCTCAAATTAGTAAAAAGTTTGTCTTTTCAATTGTTGGAGACAGGGGTGAAATCCAGCAGGTTATGACAGGATCTGGAGAATCTGCAGCAGAAATTTTGAGTAGTTCGGAGAACTGGCAAATACCATCTATGGCTGGCTCCAGAGTAGAGTGGGAATGGATCTTTTGCAATATCCTTGCCCCAGGAGTGAGGAGGAAATGAAGATTTTGCAGTATCCTTCCCTGCCATGCCCACCAAGCCACACCATGCCCTCCAAGCCACGCCCATAGAACTGGTAGTAAACTTTTTTGTATTTGACCACTGGTTGGAGACCATAT
>JANHFT010006603.1:6139-19651 GCA_032467955.1 Pseudoxenodon macrops | reverse complement strand
CGGGCCTCCTGCCCAGCGGAGAAACTCTTGGCTTCAGTGCACAGCATCCCCCAGGGACAGATGCACCCCCCCTTTCTCTCCCACCCCCCATGTTTGGAGTACCTCCAACCAAGAAGCCTCCACCGACTCTTCCGGTCTTGAAGAACCCTTAGGAGAATTTTGCTGCTACCTGACCGAGCTTCTTGCAACGTAGCCCCGTTCTTCTTTCTGGTCCTGCCCTCCAGAATCACTCTGCCGCGCCTTCCACCTGTCCCCCTTCCGATGTTTGCGGCTGACTGTTACGTGCCCAAGCAGAAGGCTCTTCTCCAGGCTGGGCATACATGCCGCTTCCAGCAGCTCCTTGTGAGCTGCTCTTCCCCGACTCGTCTCCTTTGGATCCTCCATGTCTGTGTCCTTCCTAGAATCCCAGAATCCGGACAAAATATTCTAGTCGTGGTCTGAGCAGTGCAGAATGGAAAAGGAACTATGATCTCCGATAAGCTTGGCAGTTGACTCCCTTGATGCAGCTGGGTTGGCTTTCTCTGCAGCTGCATAAGAAGGTTGGCTCTTGTTCAGGGCATGGTCCAGCAAGACTCCCTGACCTTTTGCAGCATTTCCTGTGGCTCCACTATGAATCTGGGGTCCACAGCCAAAGAGGGAGGCGGCCGGCCACGTTCATACCTTCGGGCATCAGGCCCCATTGGGAAAGTGGGGAGGATCTGCCCGCAGGGAGGGCGGGGGGCTCTCCCTTCGAGCACGAGGAGAAGCCCCCTGAGCGGAGTTCCTCCACGTAGCTCACAGGAGGGGCTAATAATAAGATGCTGCTGCACACGTATCCCAACTGGCCCAACCACGGCAGGTCCCTCCCTTCCGATGGCTGGTGCCCATGTCTGGTCTTACTTGGGAGTTTCAGCCCCAGATCTACAGGGAAGAAGTTCAGCGTCTGAGAGCCAAGGCTCAGCTCCTCAGCTGCCCCAGGCCTCCAGCCAGCAGAATGAGCAGGCATTAAAATGGGCATTTTGTTCTTGCCTTTCACTTGCCTTTCAGGTGGCTTCACAGTTGTTTGATTTCAAATGCCCATGGAATGGAAACAAGTTATGAAGCTGTCTACGCTCGTTACAACTGCAGCAAGATGCAGCAACTGCTTTACTTCTGAGCCACCCCCTCCCTGCCCAGGCCCCCTCTGTTCTGAAGGGGGAGATGGCAAAACATACATGGGGCAAGTCGTTGCCTTACCCCATTCCTCGTGCAAAGGCTGGGAGAAGCTGCGTCAGTCTGCAGGCCAGAGTCCTGCCAGGATGCCATGAAAGTCTGGCAGAGACAGAAAGATACACGTAGGAGGAAGGCTTACAAGGGGCCACTTAAATACTGGACCAGCTAGAGTTGTATCATCTTTCTGGACCTCAACCTTCGTTAGGCAACCTTGGCTCACTTGAGCAGGCTATAAACATGAATGGCCCAGGCCTGCCTCAGGTAAAGCAGAATCACAGGGAAATTGGTTGACACCTATTTTTCCTTGGACTGCGAAACACATTATGCAGGACGCTACGCCCAAAGGTGGGTGAAGACATTAGCTGTAAACAAGGATGGTCTCAAGTTACGTCTTTAACAGCCCGGGTGGGTGCTGTCCCTGCACCTACATCCCGGCCACAGAGGGGAAGTCACAGGATTTGCCCACCAGCTTAAAAGGCCAGCCAGCCACCCCACAATGGAGTTGCCAAGACTGGCCCTGCCTAACCTCTGGGATGCCACAGGTTGGAGGCTGGCGAAAAAGAGGAAGGATATTTTTGGGAAGGATTCTTACTCACTCTGGTTTGTGGGGGCGTAGCAGAAAAAAAATCTTACCAGAAGAAGTCAGAGTTTCCGTGGTAAGGCTAAGGCAGGCTGTCCTAAGTACCACCCCTCAAAGCGATGAGACACCAGCTGTGCTGGGCCAGGAGGAATTCCAGCAGGAAGTTGTTCATTTGCAAAACGCCACAGAATGAGGTGCTGCTGTGTATGACTGAGCCTGGGGATTCCGGACCCCCAGAATCAGGAGACATAAGCCAAGATAACCACACCCATGTTTAGGGTGCAGAGCAAAATGAGCTGGGAGACAGGGCAATAGCAGAGAGGTTGCCCAACTCGGGGGCACAGGCTGCGCAAGGATGGGGCAGCAGCCTCTGGGTGTTCTGGCCATGCTGTTCCCGGACTTCTGCAAAGCACGAGACAGCTGGGAGAAAATGAGAGGACACGGCCCAACTGTGCCACCGTGAGGGGAAACCGCCTTGCCGAGGCTCCGTGGAGATGTGGGTCGAGTGGCAAGCGTGACTTCCCCTCTTCTCAAGGTGGCTGTGGGTCAAAGAGTCCTGGAAACCTGGCTTGGGGCCTGCATGGGAGACAGCTTTGCAATAGCTACAAAGTGAAAGAAGTGAGGTTTGCTTGCTGCGGAATGGCTTGATTGTGTTGTGTGCTGCCCGGAGTGCCGTGGAGCTGGGTGGGGTGGCCTTATACCTCCTAAATAAAGGGAAAGAAGGGAGACGGGATCGATCAAAAGACGGGGGTCTCAAAGGACTCACTGAGCAAACACACAGGAGCCTGGCGGGGGAGGGGAGGGGGGGTCAGGGGGAAGAGGCCAAGGGGACGCCCTTTGTGGTGGGTCCGTCAGCCGAGCCTGGAGAGGGAATTGCCCCATTTCCCTCCCTGAAGAGGGAGGCTGCAAGTGTTGGAGGACGGCCCTCTGGGCAGGGGAAGCAAGGAGAGGGAAGCAGGCTTGACCACACACACACACACACACCATCTATCATGGGAGGTGGAGAGGTCTGGATTGGAGACGGGGTGCTTGCAGGGGGACAAAGGCAGCCAGAGGGGTCCCTGGAGGTTCCCTGGGCCTTCAGGAAGGCTGGAGGAAGAGCAGCCACAGGCCTCAGGAGAAACGGGTCTGGCAGGGCCAGAGCCGTTGATGGTTGGCTGGATGGCCTTTCGAGAGAGACCTGCTGCCTTCCAGATTCCAGAGGTCCGGCTGACAGAGAGACTGGAAGACACAGCACAGCCTCCAGGCAACTATGAAGCACGGAAGTGAGGGAGCTGCAGCCACCTGTGGTGCTTTCTTCATTGAAGGACATTCTGTCTCCGGAAACACAGAGTGCTGCAACTTGCTAAGCCGAGTTTTGGAATCTGAGCTAGAAGATTTCTGCCAAGGTATGAAAAATAGAAAGAATGTGTTTGGAAGAGCCTGAGGAACACCTGGCTGACATTTGTGTCAGAGAAGCCATCAAAGAGCGGAAGCTCCTCCATAGGAAGAAAGGTCACTTGGAACAAAACTGGAAAAGAAGGGAGGTAGGCTCAGGAAGGGCAATTAGGCCTCCATGCCCTCTTAAAGAGGATCACCCAGTAGCCAAAAAGAGGGACAACGTCACCTGCACACAGAGGTCACCTGTGGAATTGGCAGGAGGTGAAGCAGGAAGCACCAATCTGGCCGGCTGGACCAAGGAGGTGAGGTGAGGCCACTAAGTCAACCTGAATGGTGGGCACTGTGGCTCACCAGTAGTCCTGTTTGAGGACAGCTGACTGGCCACTGCCAGACAAGGCTGTGGGTGGCTCCAGTTCAGCCCTCTTTGGGTGCCTGCAGGCCCTGGCGTTTCGGACGCCTCCCCCAGCCAGCCACTCCTAAGCTCTGGTAGTGGGACCGCTGTGGTGGTCTGCAGGGCCGGACCCTCCTCCTTGGGACAGACCTGAGGACCTCTGTGCTCCTCCCGCTCTTGGCTCCTTCTGCCGGGAGGGAAAGCCATGGTAGGGACGGGGAACTGCACCTGCCCACTGCCCTCCTCAGCTGAATCCCAACAGCCCACCCACCAGAGTGGATTTACAAGGTTTGGTGGGCTTGGTGTCACCTTAAAGATTCCGGCCTCCTGTCCCTCTCCTCATGGAAGTTGGGGTGGGGTAGCCTTGACTACCTTCTTCCAGCCACGAGGCCCATCCCCTGGATGCTGCTTCCTGTGTGTGCTGGCTCAGATCTGATCTGGGGCCCAGGGAAGGTGCCAGGGGCCCCTGAGGCTCCACACAAAGGCTCCGGGAGCCACGGAAGGAGCACTGCAAAGCCTCCGCCAGGAGCAAAGCCAGCGGAGACCCTGGGGCTTCACCGCAGCCTTTCTTGGCCTACGTGTCCAGATGGCCCAGCAGAGAGGCAGCTTGCAGGGCCCAGGATGTGGGCACTCAAGGGAGGCATGTTTCTGCCAGCCATCAGGCAGATCGGACGTATGGCTGTCCCAGGGGAGCGAGCACAGAGGAAATGTTCCCTTTGGGGGAGGCAGGGGGGGGTGTGAATTGCACTCACCTGACCCTCTTAAACTCTTATGCTGCAGCCAGGCCCCTCCCTCCAAAAGAGGTGGCTCACACGGTCTTTGCCCTTCCTCTGCCACCCTCCTCTGGGTGCCAAGAGAGAACAAGGGGTGTGGACGATTGCTGTGGGTCAGGGCAGGAAGCGTCTCCTCAGCCAAACGAGGAGTTTGGTGGGTTTGGTGAAGAACAAGGGGTTTCCCATACGACCTTTTACGGGATCTTTTTTTTTACGCATCCCCCCCCCCGCTTTCCTTGAAATGCTTACGAACACTGACGCCTCCTCTGTGGTTTCTCGCCCACCCCCTCGAGGAAGTCCGGCCTCATGGAAAGCAGGCCTGCCTGGAGATAAGGGCTCCGGAGATAAGGGCTCCGTGGGGCGGCCTCGGGGTTTCCTCAGCCAGGAGCTCCTCCAGTGGCCCGTGAGTGGGGGCGGCGCTTGGCCGAGGAAGTGCTGAGCCCAGTAGCCTCAGACACCCCCACTGAAGGAAGGCAGAGAACCCTCCTGCCCTTGGCATTGCCCGGGGGCAGCTGGCACCACCTGGGGCCTGCCAGGAGACGGAGGCGTTCCGGTTTCTCAAAGGTATTGGGAGACTCGCTTTGACAGCCTTGGTTCTGCCGAAGGCCTGGGCCAGGACAGGGCAGCCTCCACCGACCGGGTGGCCCCATTCGCTTGTGCTGGCCCAGGAGCAATGCTGACAGGCCAGGGGGCCACCTCTGGGGGTCCCTGCCCCGTAGGGCAGCCTACTCAAGGAAGGCGGCTGACTGCCCAGATCCGGACTCCAGCAAGCTCCGATATGGCCTCTGTCCCAAGCGCTGTCTGCCCCAGGCCTGCCCACCCAAGACACCCGGGGGGGGCGGTGCTGCTTCCTGTCCCTCTCCTTCACCTGACCCAGCTAGGGGAACCCATCCAAGTGCAAGATCGCTACAGACAGATTGTGTGGCAGAATGGAGTCCTTACACGCCTTGGGCAGAGGTTGGATTTACTTATCTTCCCTACCGGTTGGCAAATGTGAGAGTGCTTGTGCGGGCCTCCTCTGCGCATGCGCAGTGCTCACGCAGTACGTCCCGGTGGGCGGAGCCTCCTGCAGTCGACGCTACTGGTTCGCCCGATCCGGAGAGAACCTGCTGAATCCCACTCTGGCCCTGGGCATTCGATTCGCACCCAGACCCTTCCCCAACCCCAACAAACCATGCAGGAAACCCTCCAGCCCTTCAAGAGGATCCGTGGATGTTATTCCCACAGGGGGTCCCAGGAGGTCCCCGGACCACAGCCCTATTCCCAGACAGCAACCCTGTGCCCCTTCCCAACCCCCACCCACACTTTGTCGTTCTAGCTGGAACTTACGATGGCCACCAGTCCCCCTCCAGTCCCAAATCCACACCAGACCCACATTGGAGGTGTAAAAGAATTTAATTCCTACAAGGAGGATTGCCTAGAGC
The DNA here is from genome assembly GCA_032467955.1 of Pseudoxenodon macrops. NCBI lineage: Eukaryota > Metazoa > Chordata > Lepidosauria > Squamata > Pseudoxenodontidae > Pseudoxenodon > Pseudoxenodon macrops. The sequence continues at coordinate 13,912 of JANHFT010006603.1, read as the reverse complement.
AGCCGGGGGAAGAATGGAGCCTGCTGGCCTTCACCTTGCAACCTCTATGTACCCACTGTTCCCGGGTTGTGGGGGTGGGTGGGGAGGAGGCGCCACGTGGAACGCTTTTCAGGCACATACAGAAAAGGCAAGAGCCCCAGTACCCCAGGCTCTCCCCCCATTCACAAAACATTCCGCATACTCAGCAGGGACACCCGCTGAAGCTGAAACAAAGGGGGGGGTGTGTGTGTGAGCATAAGCACCTGCCTTCCACCCACTTTTTTCTTGAGAAAAAGGGAAAGGATCCCTTTGGAGAATTTGTGGGGAGGAGCCGGCAGTTTCTTCTCCTACTGAGCACACACAGAAGCCTAGAGGGTCTCCAGGACTGACAACAACCCCTCCCCCACACAAGCAGAAAGCTGGTGGGGGTACCCCACTGCTCGCCAAGGCACCCAACTGAAGAGCAGATGCCAAGGTGAACAAAGGCAGCTCACCTGCCTTATGCCTCTCTCTGAGGAGTGGGGCGCCCTCCCCAAAGCACCAGAAGACCCCAGGCAGCAGACCCACAGTCAACGGCCTGTGCCCATGTGGAGGCAGGCCCACCCACCCCTTCCCTCCCCAGCTAAGATGCGGTCCTGAAAGCAGCCTGCTTGGGGCTCCCCTGCCCTGCAGCCTCTTCTGCCCAGGAGCGTGGCAGGCGCTCAGATGGCCTCAGTCGTGCCCTGGGGGAGACCTGGGCAGCCCCCAGCAGTTCCAAAGCCTCCGGGCCCCTGCAGTGGCCACCGACCAGGCCACCTTCCCTTCTTCCGCCAGGGTCACTGCAACACACAGGCATCTCCCGCATCCTCAGCTGCTTTGGGAGTCTGGGGGCTCTCCCCTTGACCCGGGAGGGGGGTGTCCTCCGCCAGCTTCCCCCGCAGCTCCATCAGCAAGTCCCGGCTCTCGCTGGATGGCAAATTGCTCAGGAAGTATTGGGGAGCCAGTTCGGCCACACTAGAGGCAAGGAAAATGTGGAGTTGGCTGAGAGCATGGCACAGAGTCCCCAAAGACCAGTCAGGCCCCACCCCTTTGGGAGGGGGGGAGAGCACAGAGGATGTGCACGCACGCACACCCTCCCCCAGCCCCCGGGGGATGCTTACAATTCTGGCGGGATCTCAGAGACGATCCTCAGGCAGTTGTCCTGGGAGATGGTGAATTCGTGGTAGAGCACCCAGGAGGGAGGCCGTGGGGGTGGGCGGCGCAGTCGGTAGCCGCAGCTGGGGGGCAGCTGGGCCAAGTGCTTGTGGGTCAGCAGCAGGTAGTTGCCTGAGCCGTCAATGTCCCGGGCGACCTGCACAAAGGGAAGAGGGGCAGTTCTCTCACCCGCACTAGGAGGCCGTGGCATGGGGTCTCCATCGGACTGGCCAGTGGCTGGCCGTCTTCTCTCAGATCACAGCCCTGGCCATGCCTTGGCTCTCAGCCTGCTGCTGTGCCTGGCATGTCCCCACGCCTGAGCCTCTCTCTGCAGGGACCAGCTCCTGCTTCAGGATCCCGCATGCACCTGCTGGCCATGCGCCTGAGAAGCGACCCCGAGATGCTGCAGTCTGACTCAGTCATCATCTGGGCTGTGCTGGGGCAGGGGGCGGGGCTTCTACCTTGAGGAAGAAGCCGGTGAGGAGGGCTCGCTTCAGCTGCAGGATGTTGCTGTCACTGCCAAAGGCTGGCGGGGAAACCGGCAGCTCAATCCGCTGCATCACGTCCAAGAGCTCTGTCCGCACTGCTCCGGCCAGCTGCAGGGCTGCCTCGCTGACTGCGTGTTTCCGGCACCAACTTTCTGGGTCACTCTCTAAACGAAAGGGATGAAGGGGGTGTGGGGAGTGCTTGCTGCTGGCCCTCTGCCCACCCGGAGCCTGTGCCTGGCACTTACGCTGGTGGAAAGCGTTGAAGACGTTGATGAGTGTGAAGTGATCCCCGGCTGGATGGAGCAGAGCCTGCTGCCGCGCCACCACCGCATCCTCCCAGCGTGCCACCGGAGTTTGGAAACAAGGCCAGGCTGTAGGGAGGAAGAGCAGCAGAGCTCAGGAGACCCAGGGAGAGACCCTGGACAGAGGAGGTCTCGTCTCAGAGGCACCCGGGCCCGTACCGGTCAGCATGGCGGCCAGAGTCAGCATCTCCTCCACGCAGTCAAACTCACAGGAGGCCAGGAGGGCCTTGGCCAGTTGGGGATCCAAAGGGAACTCCGACATAATGATGCCCACCTCAGAGAGGTTCCCGTCATCGTCCAGGGCAGCCAGGTAGTCCAGGTCCTCCAGGGCCTGCATCAAAGACTCGGGGGCTATTGGGGCGGGGAGAGGTGCCATCAACACCCCTCCCAGCCAACAACTACAAGGCCACACACAACAGGCATCATGTAAATAGCACACACAGAACAGCCCAAAGCACATACTCTGCCAGACAGAGACGTTCCCCGAGGACAGACTCCAGCACGAGCCCAAAAGCTTGGAAGACAAAAATTCTGGACTTGTGACCGACCCAGATTGGACCCTGCAACATTATTCTGGGACACATAGGTTCGCCTTCATCCAGAGGAGAGAGGTCCAACAAATGGCTGCTGCTGGCATGACAGGGACAGCACCCATCCCCGCCAAACCCTGTGCGCACCTGGCCTGTCGAGGAAGTCACACTGGCCCACGTCCGCAATGTCCAGTCTCTTGAGCAGTAGGATGGGGCGGCGAAGGTCAGCCTCCATGAGGTGAGTGGGGGAGGAAGCCGGCAGCCTCTGCTCGTAGCAGGCCTCCGAATAGAGGCGCAAGCAGGTCCCTGTGGGGCAGGACAGTCACTTGAGAAAGCCTGGGAAGCCCCCTCAGGCCTCTGCCGGAGTAGCCACCACCCATGCCCAGCCACTCACCTGGAGGAGCGCCAGCAGCCCTGAGCCGTCGGGCCTCTGCCTGCCTCTGGCTGATGGGCCGCAACTCCTGTGACGCAGCCCGGATCCGGGGGTTGTAGACCTGTCCAGGAGAGAGCAGACAGAGGCTGCTGGGCAAGAGGCGGCGAGGGAGAAGCCTGGGGGGGGAGGGGGCAAGGGCAGCCGCCCCTTGTGGGCTACTGGGAAAGGGTTTCTGGAGGAACCACGCAACCCGGGAGGCGCACCCAAGGCTGCCTCGTCTTCATTTCTTCCCCCACCCAGAGGGGAAAGGAACTGGATGAAAGCCCCTGGAATCTCCCATTCAGACAAAATGGGAGGATTTGAGGTGCCGGAATGCTCTGTGTGTGTGTGTGTGTGTGTGTGTCTGTGTGTCCTTGCAGGGGGGCAGGGCAGAGGCTCCTTTGTTGGTTGCTCTGCTGGCTCTGCCTTCCAAAGAGGCTGCCAGGTCATCCAGGGGCTTCAGTTCTACTGATGGGTTCAGCAGCCCCTTCAGAGCTAATGGTCAACAGTTCCCAGCCAGCCTTGGCCGGGCTCAGAGCACCGTGAGGTCCACTGGGCCAGAGGGCAGGCAAGCAACCCCACGGAAGACCCTCTGCCTCTCTTCCCTGCCCACGAGACTCACATTGCGCAGCTCCGTCCCCGTATCGATGACATGCCTGACGCTGCCCACCGAGAAAGCTGCGTCTGCCAGCCAGTGGGTGACAATGACTCGGCGTGCCCGGTCACCCAGGCTGCCCTCATACAACTTCTGGCTGTCCCTGCCCACAGCCGCATGCAGAGGCAGCACCAGCAGGGGCCCCAGGCTGGCCTCCAAGATCGCAGCCTCTGCTCGGAGGGCCTGGCAGCACTCCTTGATCTCCTGGGGGAAGAGACAGGAAAATGTTCTTTTCCTCCATGAGCAGAACCCGCGGCCCCACCCCACCCCAGGAAGGATGCCCAAAGGCCGGACATGGCTGGTCCTTCCACTGGCCACAGTGCCTCCAGGCTCTATGCAGCATGAAGCCCATCTGCCTCTCCGGCTGTCCTCACTGTCCTCTCTTGCAAAGTCCCCTAAATGCCACCCAAGGGCCCTACGCTTCCTGCCACACTACTTTAGCGGGCAGCTTCTGCACCATGCCGGCCTCTGCCCAAAGTCCCACCTGCTCACTGGCCATGAAGATCATCACGTCGCCACCCTCCTTTTGTCTATGAAGCTCCAGCACTGCTTGGCAGGCAGCAGGTACGTGGCCCCCTGGGAGGGGGTCTCTGTAGGTCAAGCGTGGGGCTGGGCCAAGCCCTGGGACCCGCACCACGGGGGCATCCTGGCAGAAATGGCACAGCTGCTCCTCCAGGAGAGGCTCGGTCACCACCACCAAGCGCAGCTCTGGCCGTTGGTGCTGCACGTCCTTTAGCAGCCCCAGCAGCAGCTCCGTGGCCACAGTGCGCTCCTGGGCCTCGTCCAGCACCACCACCCCGTACTGCCGCAGAAGGGGGTCCGAGGTCATCTCTTGCAACAACACTTCGTCCAAGCAAAACCTGCAACACAGGAGTCAGGTATGTGCAGCAGCAGGCCGAAACAGGGGCTCTTCTACAGGGAGATAATAAGCCTTTGCGTCTTGTTCGGGTCTTTCTGCTAAGGTTCTAAAGCCCCAAAGGCCACCTGTCTGCACAATCTTCCCCCAAAGGTTCTGACAGAAGAGAGCCGCGCACCTGCTTCCCCACCGGCCAGGGCCCAGAGGAGCCACCCGCCTGACCCCCCCAGAAAGAGGGAGCTGGGGAAGATGTAGGCCGCTCAGCCATGCCAGGTTCCCGTAGCCCCTTCTGAATAACTAGGGTGCCTTCACCAAAGCAAAGATCTCCTTTGATAGACCGAAGCTTTTGCGCTTCTTCTTACAGCGATCTCTTAGGTTTGGGAGCCTTTTGCTAGCTGGCAACTGCCTGGAAAAGCCCCCATGGCTTTCTTGGTAGCGTTTCTTCAGGTGTGCTTGCCCTCCTCACCTCGTCCTTCCCAGGGCTGAGCAGAGGAGGCTGCCTCCAAGTCACCCAGCTGGCTTAGTGCGGAGGATCTGCCTTGGGGTCTCAGTTTCTAAACTGCTTCCAGTTCCCAGTCATGCATTAGTATTCTTGTTTCTGCATCTTTTCTTTCTCTGATGGTAATAATGTTAACAGCAGCAGTAACACTTTTCCTTTAATCCGAGGCTGGTTTATCTGACTCCACCTCTCGTAAATCAATGGCAGAGAAGCGGAAATGGCCCCAAAGTCTCAAACCCACTGAAGGCTTTCCAAGGTGGGCAGTTGATTGAGTCCTGGGGAGCTCATCATCCTGCCTGGAAAGCCTTTGTCAGGGGTGGCACATCAAACGTCTGATGGAGCAGATGCCAGCCAATCTGCTAGCCCAGGTGCCCCTCTTGCCCCAAACGGACAGTTTTTTCACAAGCAAGCGAGGCCCCAACATGGGACTGGCTACCAGGCAAAGGGGTCCCACTGACCTGAGCAGGGTCTCTGAGACGCAGCAGTCCTCGTGGGGCACACAATAGCCCACCTCGTGGCCCACATTGAGGTCCATCTCATCTGCCACACGCAATGCCAGGCTGAGGGCTGCCAAACTATGAGGCTGGGTGCAGACCACTCGACCGTGGGCAAACTGCACCGAGAGGGCTTGCTCTGCGCACCACTGGGGCACCTGGGAAGAGAGGATGGGCCAGTGCACAAGCCCCCCCACCATCAGGTCCAGCCCCAACCCTGACCAATAGGTCCTGCATTTTGAGCCATCTCTGCTCAGGGGTTCACTAATGTACAAGGTCCATCCTTAGCTTAGCCTGCCCCCCCCCCCGCCCCCAACCCTTAAAGAAAGGCAGCTGAGAAGCTGCACAGAGCAGGTTCAGAACTCTGCCCGGCCTCCTGCCTCCCCTTCAGGCCCCTCCAAGGCTCTCCTCCCAGGCGGCGGTCGGGCCATCTGGTCCCGCCTCAAAGGCCACCCAACTGCGGGGCTCCGAGGGGCCCCGCGTGCAGCTCCACACCCCGAGCCTGGGAAGTCCGCGGCGACGGGCCGCCCAGACTCTGGAGCCACGTCACCCGGCACGGGCTGGGCCAGGGCTTGGCCGGCAAGGCGGCTCGGAGAGCAGCGACCCCCCTTTGCACTCCGGTCTCCGCCCGCCTCGCCCCGCCAGGGGAGGGCAGGCCCCGCCCGGCCAAAGTCCCATCGACGCGGCTCAAGCGCCGAGGCCAGAAGCGCCGCACCCAGCCGCGACGGGGGTTGCCCCGCCGGCCCGGAAAACGGCGCCCGCTGGACCCTTCGGCGCCCTCGCTGACCTGCGTGCTCTTGCCGGTGCCCGGCTCGCCCGAGACCAGGACGAGGCCGGCGCTGCTCTCCAGCTGCTCCAGGAAGGCGAAGCGGGCGGCCCAGATGGGGAGGCGGCGGCGGCGGCTCAGCAGCTCATAGTAGCGGGAGGAGAAGGGCAGCCCGTCGAAAGGGTTCACCTCCAGGTCGCCGCCGCCCGCCGTTTCCTCCCTCTCGTCCCGCAGCAGCGGCGCCGCGCTCGGCTCGGCCGCCGCCGCCATGGTTGCGAGGCAGAGGCCTGGCTCCCGGGATCCCGCGCGGAGGCGGCGCTGCTGCTGCTGCTGGAGGCCGGCCTCGGCCCTTCTCCAGCTCGGCAGGGGCGGCTTCCTCCGCTGCCGCCTGCCTTCCTCGCCCGCCCGGGCTGGGCCGCCTCCACCTGCCGCGTCGGCGGGCTCGGGCGGGGGTCTCTCGCGCAGCGTCGCCTGGCGCCTCCAGAAGGCTGCGGAGGCGGGCGGGGCCTAGGCCGCCACGCCACGCCACGCCCCTTTTCGCGTCACGCACACCTGGCGGGGTGGGGGTGGCCGAAGTGACGCCCCGCGCGGGATTCCTCTGGCGGCTCTGGCCTTCGCGAGTCAGGCCGCGCGGCCCACTCTGCAAACGTGCTCGGGGGGCGGATTCGCTCCTGCCGCCTCGCCCCGGAGGGCAGCGAGCGCGGAGGTGTCCGCTCTGCCTGGTTCATCGCTGCCGGCCGCACCTGCCGCGCCAGGAAACACGCGGTGGATCAGCTAAAGGAAGCCGGAAGAAACCTTTAGCTGGGCGGCCCCGTCGCTTTTTGGAAAGCTCCGTCCCAGACAGGCGTGGTGGAGGATGGACGCGCTTTATCGTGGGCCTCAAATGAGCTCTCCAAGTGCAGAAGACACGCGCGAAAGGGAGGCCAATGGTGTTGCTCAAAACCTCGTTTTGGCAGTTGTGGAGGGAAAGCATGTGGGCAGTTTGCAGCTGGTGATGGGGAAAAGATCGTTGGGCTCACAGCCTTGGCTTCCTAGAGAGAGACAGAGTCTCTGAAGCTCCTCATCCCCTTCTTAAAAGGGACCCACCAGATGCAAGCACCTCAGGAGAACCAGGCTGGACTCAGTGGAAAGACCACTGCCCTTCCCATCCTGGAGGCAGTTCTGACCTTCTGAAGCTAGAACATTCTCCAGGGCCTCCAGTTGACAGGCTGGTCTCACAGGAGGGGAGACAAGAGCCTTTTCTATGGTCATGGTAAGGCCTGGCCCTCTTGGTCCAGAACCAGAAGCTCCCAGCCAAGGAGGGAAATGCTGGCTGACCAGCTCCCAGGCTAACACATGGGACAAGCCTGAATTACAGAGGCAAATTTGAGATGATTTCACCAGCCCCCCTATAGATTAATCACCAGTAGCCCCTCTCCAATTCCAGCAGAGGTCTAGACACAAGAACAGTTTTTCCCCCAAATGCCATCACTCTGCTAAACAAATAATTCCCTCACCACTGTCTTAACTATTCACTAAGTCTGCACTACTATTACTATTAGTCTTCTCATTCTTCCTATCACCCATCTCCTCCCACTTACGACTGCAGGACTGTAACTTGTTGCTTGTATCCTATGACT
>JANHFT010006602.1:38262-64059 GCA_032467955.1 Pseudoxenodon macrops | reverse complement strand
AAACTTTCTCTCTCTGTGTCTCTCTGTATGTCTGTTTCTGTGTCTCTCCTGCTCTCTCTCTCTCTCTACACACACACACACACACACACACACACGAAAAGACGGCATAACATTTCTGGCTGAATCTTGATAAAGCTAGAAATACATTTGCTCCTATGCTGAAAAGACATGGTATCTGGAAGCATTGCAGTTGTCATAGCTGGTTCTCTAAGTTGCTCATAAGAATCTGTTCTTCCTAGTTATAGCTTTGCTTCCTTCTTATCTTTATCCCACATATAATTTATATTGACAACAAAAGTTAAAATGAACCTTATCTTATCCTGTCTACTTCAATTCCTGCAAGGAAACCACCTCTCTGTATCTTAATTCTGGAGCTATCATTACTCAGAATATTTGAATAGAATCCACATACCACAATCCATCAAATACGGTTATTATTCCATTGTATTTCATTCTAATAACTACACTGTTGTTCTTCACCTCAAATTCAAATTTAAATATATGGATTTGTCCCTGAATATAGCTGTACTTGGCTGACCTTAAAATACTTTATTGCTGAAATTCTTTATTACGTTTTTCTGACTTAAGACTTTAAACTTTGAGCATTCTTTTAACCTTTTCTCTTGATAATATATTCCCTCTTTTTCTTCCCTTTCAGCAGTTTCTTCCTTGGTATTGATGCTCTTAGTGGTTTTGGCTGACTTTTTCTATTTAATTCTAGCCATAATTAACTCAGGGTGAGTATAAAAAGTAAATTAACAAATTCATTTAAGATTAGATTATCTTCAAGATGGTCCTCACTACTGTTTTGTTCTTTGTTTCATTATCTAAAACTCTAAACCCAAATGAAAGACATCATAAACAGGTCAATTCTTTTCTTATCATGTGTTCACAGAAGCTTTATTCAAAGATATTTCAATACAGTTGAATACTAACTCTTCTGAAAACTATGCAAGAGACTTCTAAACTTCAGATTTTTAGTAACACGCTCTACCTATCCAGTAAATGAATTTCTCTACTCCCTCTTTAAATTCTGTCAAATAGAGCTAATTCACCTCACCTAGTTTATTTACATTTGTTCCGAAGAAGATATAGGGGTCTCACTGCTTAGTTGGCCAATCACCAGAATGGGATAGCAAACATTTTTTTCTTCCCTGAAGATATCACCTTTTAAAGCACTTCCCTCCCATCACAAACTTAACCTCCTTTCATTTCAGCTGCAAGAATTCTATTTAATTACAGTCTAGCTCCAGCAATTCATTGGTTGTTTTATAGAAGAAGAAATGCCCTTTCAACTGAGCCAATCTTATTAGCAGCTCTAACTCCTTTTAGGTTTCCTCTTTACTCTTTGCAACTACACTTTACTGTAACTCTTGTTTTGTAAAAGGAAGGTTGCTGGTTTGAAACATAGCAGTACTGAACATTACTTTAATTACTATTTTTTTTCCCTCTGATAATTTTTTTAAATAATACACTATTTCACTATTTTTCCAGCCACTTGAGAAGTAACAGTATTTTACTCCCAGAACACACAGACATAGACATATACAAGGACACACATACAAACAGATAAATGGTTTGACATATACTTACATTCAGAATTTATCCTTATTTATACAACATACATTCAGCTTAATACTATTAAGACACATTCTACTTAATACTGTTAGTAATTGTAATTTAATAATGTGTATACAAGAGTATTAGTAGTTAAGGCATCAGATTAGAAGCTGGGACAGTGAGAGCTCTAGTTGCAGGGGTGTCAAGTTTGCAGCCCGCAGGCCAGATGTGTCACATGCTGGCTCCGCCCCCGCCCGGTTTAGCAAAGGTGAAAAAAGTCCTGATACATCATGTGACGACGCGGGTTTGACACCCCTGCTCTAGTGCAATCCAAGGCATGAAGCAAGCGGGTGATTTTCAGCCAGTCACTCTCTCACATAAAATATCACATTCAATCACCATCTAATCTTATCTTTCAGTTTAAAAAATACAATTATTTATTCACATAATGCAGCATCAATTCATAGTTTGCTTTATCTTTATTATTAGTTGCACCTATTCATCATCTAAAATTAAGCTAATAATGTTAACACTTACCTGAATTAAAACGGTTCACTTTCTTCATGGTTTTTTTTTATTTCAACAGCATAGATATACAGCTTAACTATTTATTATTAGAAGGGAATCAACTTTAAGATGCATAAATAGAGACTACCCCTACAGGTACATCAAGCTCAATTCCTGAATGTATGAACAAATATTTGCTGTTCTGCTTTGTTTCTGTAACAAACTTTTTTCACCTCTAAAGATATTCTGATAATCTCTTTGGTTATAGCCAATCATCTAATCCATTGTCTTTCCCATTTATTTCTTTCAACCTTGCAAGCATAATAATTTTTTAATTATCAGAAATCTTCCACAATTTGTTGCATTCTTTGCAAGATTTCCCATGATTTCTCTGATTCAAAAGACTCAGAACAAACTCCTCTCATTTTACTTTTATTAAATTTTTCTATTGGTTAATGTTCTTGATGGAGATATTGTTTGATGCCAGAAGTCAGTTTTCACTCATTATATATCCTGTCTGTTGTCCACATTTTCATTATCCATTTTCTGCTATCATGAGAGCTTGCTGTGAAAACCATTTAGATATTCTTCTTTGAAATTTCTGGAATAGTATATTATGCAGTCATCTGAGTGATATAATATACCATTTAGACGTGAGAAATCACACTCTGCCACAGAACTAGTGATTCACTGATTTTTTTAAAAATATACTTTAAAATAAATAAACCAGAATCAATTTCTAAATATACAGGGGATTTCCCCCCCATTTAAATAGACATGGAAAAATACTATACACAGATAACTTGTTCCTAAAAATCAAAGAGGCATATTCTTTCAGTTACTTTGGGCATTTCAGAGGCAGAGAAGCTCTAGCGATATAGTGTGCTGAGAGAAAATGCTACAGTTATTTTTCTTAATAAGCGTAAGTGAATATTTAATTCCTTACTTGAATGTGACTTTTGAATTTGTTTTAAGCAACCATGCATGCTGCAAGTTGGTACTTGTTGAGAACAGGCAAAACATTAAATTGTTTCCCTATATCAGGGTGGGTTCTAACTTATCTCACTGTCGGTTCGCTGCCTCCTGTGCCGTGTGGGTGCGCCGTGTGCGCATGCGCAGTAGGAACCCCCCTGAAAAATTCCAAAACAAATGCTGAAAACAAGATGGTGACGCATGCACAGTGCCGAAAACCCAGCTTCTCCGCATGTGCAGAAGAAAAAACAAACCCAAAAATGCAAAAAAAATCCCCCCCCCAAAAAAATGCAAAAAAAAAAGATGGTGGCACCCACGGAACAGAACCGGCTCTGTGACATCACCAGCGGCCTACTACCTGCTTGGTAGAACAAGTCTGAACCGGTAGGAACCCACCTCTGAACTATATGGAAATTCATAAACAAGATCAGTAAAGAATGTTGAAACGTATCAGAAAACTACAAGATAGTAATTTATGTGGAAATATTAAAACAGCTGAGCAAATATCGGCTGGCAAAGAAACCATGAAGAGAAAAGGTAAAAATATAAGCAGACTTTTTTCATCTGAGTGGTGTTTTCTTCTCTATGGAAGACAAAGTGTTTAGCTTAAGCATAATTGTATATCACTACTGCAGTGGAATATCATTCTCAAATTCAACAACTTCCAAATAGACAGATTGATGAAGTATGCATTTGTTGAATTTGTAAATGCAAAATACTTTACAATTATTTCAAAGTAGCTGCCATTAAGATACACTGTATATAATTAAATATGAACTGTGTGAGGATCATGTAGGGTTATCTCATCTGGGCAAAAGTATCTCTCTAATACTTGGAAGATTTCCCCTCCCCTCATGGGGATAACACAATGAGTCACTTATTCTTGAATCAGAATTTCCAGAAAAGTTATTAGGTAATTAAACAGATTATTTATAATTGGCCTTTTTAAAGTAGATGTTTAATTACATTACAGTGAGATATTTATTTTTGGAAACTCAGTTCCATTCTGATGGTATCTAAAGGAAATGACCAACTGAGCCTGAGGGTGGGGTAAAGCACATCATCAGTCTGGAGTCTCTATGCCACGGGTGTCAAACTCAGGTCGTCATGGCAGCGTCACATGATACATCGGGACTTTTTTCCCCTTCGCAAAACCAGGCGTGGCCGTAGCCAGCATGTGACGTAGCCAGCCTGTGGTCAGGGAGTTTGACAACCGTATTCTATGCCTATAAGAGACCTAAGACCGCCCCTTGAAGTCCTTTGACTCTTATCTGATGCCAATTTGCCCTGCCCATCAGTAGATATATTCTTGTGTATATAGGCAGCATAGAATACACTTACAGTGCTTTTGAACTCTATCCTGTCTCCTGATTTCTTTCATCTGACAGTATTTATAATATAGGATTAGTTCATTTCTTCATTAAGCAACTGTTCTAATGTGGAGAACTAGAAGCATATGTTCTAAGTGATACCAATGAGGCACTACTATCAATATCTAATATCTTCACATGAACTATGCCGGCTACTTTCAATTAGTTGGAACCATGTCTTTCTGACTTTATATTTTTCCTTTATGTTGTTTATCCAAGTGAAATCATTTTTTACTCAAGTGATTTCCCTGGGCTGAGTTACTGTCCTCTTTTTTTTTAATGTTTTACTTTGTGAAGCAATTATAACTAAGGCAATTCCATTTGAAAACAGCTTTTAACCATCTGGCAGGCCTTTGCAAGATGAAGTTCTACTTCTTATAGAGTTAACTTTTAAAACATTAAAAGCTTTATTTTGGTGCCAGTAACATATATATTTTCCCACAGCCTGGAGTTTCATTAGATAAAATTACTAAGTCACAGTGTTATTGCTGTGTTTTTGACATCAATTACTATAATACCAATACCGATAACTCTAGTGACACAAACAGAATTAGACGTGCATGTGAGGAATAAGCAGTGGGAGCTAATAAAGTGTGTGTTAAACAGCTAATTATTTCAAAGAAATAATAAACAGAATAAAAACAATAAGGGCCACATGTGGTGCTGTTAACATAAAAAGAATCTATATAAGATATAGATTACTTACTTCAGTGTGGAAGAACTGCCCCTTAGTTGTCAGGCTATGTGTTGTATTATGTAATGCTAAATAACAGGGAAAGCATTCTGACAAAAAAAAAATAGATTAGGGAAGGCAATTATTAACCATTAAGACCCTGCCCTTTCTTGGGAAGATGGGGTATACCATTCAATGAATTTCTAATTAGAAACAAATTGCAGCTGTTCATAGCAGTAATAGGATATTGACTCATCTATTGTTTGTTTATGGGTGTATCGATAATAGAAATAGGGATATTTTCACCATTTTGAAACCAATAGTTCAGATCAATCTATCTAAAACCAACAGAGGGTACTTTCTTCAAGCAAGGAGAAGGCTTTATTTTCTTATCATATCATCCTTAGAAAAAAAATTAAAGGTGTACTGAGTCTGTAATTTTTTACTTTTAAGAGTTGTTTTTTAGTGATGTGAACCTACATTTGTCACTCCCCTAGCTCCAGAATCAGAACCTGGACCCGTCAGAACCATTATATGGGGAAGAATCACTCTCCATATGATGCTCAGAAACATTGTGATTTGTTTTGGTAAGACAAACATATTTTTCACCTATATCTCATCAAACAATTACATAAATAATATGTGCTCAGGCCAAGGGATCAGACCACACATATGAAATATATATATAGTTTTGCAGAAAAAAGAGGCCAGTCCTTTGAGGTAGGTCAGTTCAGGAAACAGATGCTGCAAAGAGCACAATTTCAGTGTTGGTAAATTTAAGATAAAAGCCTGAAAAGAAAAGTTTCCCCTTTTCATACTAAAGAGAAGTAAAGTGGGGTAATCTTAAAGTTCCTTTAACTGACTGAGCTGATTTTATTTCACTGTTTTTGCATTCCTTTTTCAAGATTATCTTTGAACTCCTAAAATAAATTATCTTTGTACTCCTAAAATAAAATACATTTTATTTAATTTATTCAGTGCCTTCAAGTCAGTGGTACTTCCCAGCAACATTCATGGATAACTCTCTGATGTTTTCTTGGTAACTTTTCAGAAATGATTTGCTATTGCCTCCTTCCTGGGCTGAGAAAATGAGACTGGCCCATGGTCACCAAGCAGGCTTTCAGAAAAGTATGCATCCATTACGTATTTTGAAGAAAAAAGAGCATACAAAGTCCACATGATAATATTTGTGGATGTAAAGCTGCTTAGTATGAATACACACACACACACACACGTACAGAGAGAGAGTTGGGGGAGAGGGGTTCAGAAGGGAGAAAATATGAAATGAAAACTTTTTTCCAGTACATGTGGAACTAAAATAAAGCAGATTTACTTCTATATTCTTCCAACATTCTCATTGCATAACATTACTGACAAAATTATCGTCTCTGGCATAACTTGATTTTCCTGGTATATTTTTAGTAGTTGTATCATCTCTGGCATTCAGCCAAATCCATATATTCTCTCAGCTGGTGTATCTTGAATACAGTATTGTTCTTATTTTATTGTGATCACACACACAATCACCCAGAGCAGTAAGTTTGGTTCCATCCTGTTTACCATTAGCTTTCTTTGTTCCCTATTTCTTCCATTAAGTGGAATCATTTCTGAAACAAAGGCAATCAAGACATTTGTCCGAAGTGTCTGCCTTTATGTCAATTTACAAGGAAAGAGTCTGGACATATTCTGTACTGCTACAGCTGCATCACAGATGGGTTTCTGCTACACTTCAATCACATTTGGTACACACACGGCAGATTTGAATTTGGCCTATCTTGATACTGCCGTTTAATTCTGTAAAATCATATGGATATGTCAAAAAGCATATGTCCGATCCACTTAAGTTATTCAGAATGGAATAAAAACAGGTAATGGGATATAAGGTGGGACCCCGACAGACAGCGTGTATGTCTTGACAGAAGGGGCGACTGGGGGTGGGGGGCAACTCCTCCTTTCAGTAATTTCCTGTAAAAGGCAACAAGATATCCAGTTAATCAGGATGCCTCAAAGGAACAGCTCTTCACACAGCATTCCGGCTTTTTAATTTTGAGAGAGTAATCTATTGAGCAATCTTGCCTTGTGCCATTTTGTCATAACATTGATTCACTCGCTGGGAAGTTAAGCTTCTATACGTAAGATGTTAATGATCGAAATAACTGCATAAAGAACAGAACAAAACAAAACAAAAAAGTACATCTTCTTGCACAACTATGAGTCTGCTTTTTTATTCTTTGTAACCATAATAGACTTTGGGACATTTGTGAGCCCAGGAAGCTACAGCAGCAGAAAAGATCCATGTAAGCTTCTGTTTGACAAGCAGAACATTGCACCTGTGGTTTTTGGTCTCCAAACTGTGGTTCAGCGACAATTGAACAGGAGCCTGGGCTAAAATGAGTTTATTATTAGCATTTATTTGCTAAAAAGGCCATATTGAAATTACATTAGTTTAGGCAGCAGGCTAGAAACTAGGAGACTCCGAGTTCTAGTCTTGCCTTGGGTATGAAAGCTGGCTGGGTGACTTTGTACTAGTCAGTCACTCTCAGCCCAACCCACCTCACAGGCTTTTTGTTGTGGGCAATATAGGAGGAAGAAGGAGTATTAGCTATATATGTATAGCTGCCTTCAGTTATGTTTAATATATAATAAAGGTGGGATATGAATTAAAAAACATAAAAATAAGTTGGTTAATGGACAAAGATACGACCCACTTCCTTTTCATATGCATCTTGCTCTCTTCCTCTTCAGTAATTTTCAGATTATTATTTATCATTTTAATGTATTATGTTGGCATTTTTACTTATTGATTATAAGCTGCCTAAAGGCACCTTTAGCAAGATGAGTGGCATATGTTTAATAAATAAATATAAATAAATAAATATGTGAATTTGCCAATTTAGGGGCTTTTTGTTGTTTCTTTTTTACTTATTTTTAATCTCATTTTTGTCTCCCACATCTTTGATCTATGACCATATATTTTAATAAAAGTAACTTTTCTGAAGATATTCTGGAGAATACAAAGTAAGCAAACAATGATGTTAATCATTGTTTGATGTTAATTATATAATCCAGTGGTTTATATAACATTATACATTATATAGCATTATGTATAGCACCTTTATCTTCATTATCACTTTCCATAAATTTCCTTTAGGCCCCTAATTGATTTATGGATTATATTAGGATGGAAAACCTTTTATTGGCTGTTGGACTTTTTCAACATTTTAGTAAGAAAGAAATACAGTTTCTAGCTAATGTAGTCAGTGATATAAAGTGAGAATGGCCTTAACAAACAAATAGATAAGGTAGGATGATTTTCCACTTTTCGGGAATAGGAGATATTTGGGGAACCCCTTTCTTTTTTAACTGTGTTATGCTTATTTTAGGGTTTACACCAGAGGTGGGTTGCTACCAGTTCGGACCGGTTCTATGGAACTGTTAGTAACTTGGCAGCCCGGTTTGCTGGAACCGGTAGTGACCTGGGCCTGCCATGCCTCTGAGCCAGTTCTCTTGGCGGCACCATAGGCAGCGCCATCTTGTTTTTTGCTTCTGCGCAGGCGCAGAAGAAAGTTTTAGTACTGCACATGTGCACACACATGTACAAAGTGCGCCCGTGCCACATCCCTGAGCAAACCGGCAGTAGCAGGATCCGGAACCCACCCCTGGTTTACACTACCTTTATGCTTATGCAGTTTCTGTTTCAAAGGAGCAAAAAGCTTTAGTACAAAATTGCAGCAATTGCAGGCATGGGGAGTCAGGAGCCAGAAGTGGCTTTAGGGCCACAGGTTGTCTTCTTCAAGACTGGCACTGTGGCAGACAGAAGTCATTGTGCTCCTATTAGCACTCTGGTCTTGCCAAGTGGATTCTTTCACTAGCAAAGGAATTATCCAACCTTTTATGGTTTCCAAAACATCACTATAACACCTCTGTCTACCCTGGGCCATTTATTAATATTATTATTATTTTTTAAAAGATGTGCTTTATTTAACCAGCAATAATTGGCCTTGTCTAAAACAGGATATTGTGTCAGTTGTTGTAGCATAAAACTCTTGTTCCCCGGGAACTGAGCTTCTCATATATTTCACACCTATTAGATGTAAATGATTAATGCTGTGATTATAATTTCACAAACCATTCTTCTTGCTCCCTCCCCCCTTTTAAAATAACCCTGCCCCCTATATGGTAATTTATTCCTATGCCTTTGCATGTGAGGTAGCTTAAATGGCTTCTAGGTTAAAATTGCATTTATCTACATTCTGATGTAGTTGTACCAAAATAATGGAACAAAGAAGAAACACCAGCATGCAGTAGGTAGACACTAATACATATTCATTGCTGATTTTCCTATCACTTGAAGCCATTTTTCATCCTGTGCATTCAATTGAGCCATATAGAAAAGCTGGCATAAACTGAAACTTCAGTACATTTTGGTGCAAAAACAATCCGAAATATTTTTTTCATTGTTCCTCTCACTGGTTTGCAGGTTGCCTCTGATCCCATAGAACAGCATATGTAGTCCAAAGAATAGTTTACAAATTACTGTTTGAAAGAATACTAAATTCTAGTTTATTTACTGTTCTGTTGTATTTCTATTTTTCCAATTGCAAACATCAGGTTTACTATTTTTAAAATTGCACTCTATTGCCCTAAAAACAATTTTGTTTGAATATATGTTAAGAATCCTAGTTTCATGTACACATACATTTTATTCAGGCGAAGAACCCAATGTGAATTTCTGCTCATGGAGTTTCAATAGAAAATGAGAGAAAAATCCTGCCACAAAGGCTCCCCAGGGAAACATGCAGCTATGCTTTCCTAAAAGAAAATACATTTTTAGATTTTATAGGACGTCATGTCATTTTATATCTTTTATTATTCTCTCCTAAAGGATTCTTCTAACTCCTAATCATGCCTTTATTTGACAGAACTCAATGGAAACCAAAAGGATTTATGTTTATGTTCACATTTAAAAACTAACAGTTTATGCAGTCAAGTCACACTAGATTTCATCATGAAATTTCTGTGATTAGTACAAGAAAATGAGAAATTTCTAGAATAAAGCATATATCTTTGCTGGTGTTTTTTAAGCTCATAAGACATTGTCTCCATACATACAGGATGAACACCAACTTTAACTGAATACAAGTAGCAACGGAGTTCATCATTTTACACAGGAAGCAGCTGACTGCTCCCCTGAGGACAGCATGTTTTGTAGTTAGTAAAATAGCTCTGATGTGTAAAGAGTAACTCGTGAAGTAATATCAGTCCATCATTTCAAACCAATTTCACAGCTGCAGGAAGGGTGAAGAAAGTTTCCATACGTGAGTGAGCAAGGAAAATTTATCCTCATTCTGTTTATGAATTCCATTGTACTAGATATCTATATCTGGGATTTTATTATGTGAAAGAGAAGCAACGCATAAGAACACAGTATACAATGTAAATGCTCCAATATAGAGTATAGTAAAAATAAGTGACAGATTTCTTTGTATTCATATCGAGCTTAAATTGCTGTTCTGGATACTAAAGAGAAAGATTGATTTTCTTATGAAATGGAGCTCTGGCATATTACTTTAAGCTATAAATTCTGGGTACTGACAACATGGGTCAATGCATTCATGACATAGACTGAAGGGAACAAAAACCATCAAAATCACTAGTCTGTGTTTTAGAGATTACTTAAAAGCCTGTCCCTTTTATTGATAATGTCATGGCAATACTATAGTAACATTGCCACCAATGAAAACAATAAAGGGCTGGAAAACATTCTGAAATACACAGAAAATTTAATGTGAGCAATATATCAGAGGGGGATATGTTCAATAGAGTGTCAAGATGTTTTTACACATAATGCCATTGAGTAAATATTGGGCCAAATCTGAGTTGATGTGAAGCTGCTTTAATGGTAAGCGGGAATGACCTTGGGAGACTGGGCAAGGCAACATAGCCAAAGGAATGGTAAGATAAAAGGCAGCTTAGCCTGCAGCAGGAATGCAGCTGGGGCAAGAGACTCAGCAGACACTCTGCCTAGTTTTCTGAGTTGTAAAGGGGATGGGAGGAGCAAAGTACTTTCAGACTTGCAAGATTCTGTTAATGTATCTTTACAATAAAGTAGAATGAGCTCATCTGGTCATTCCTGTCTGATTTAGCTTGCAAGTCTGACAACTAGAAATCCACAATGACTGTAATCTAGAGTGTAGCACAACCAATATGGCACTTTCAGGGGGGGAAAACATTACTTACTATGTTAAGTGTGGGTCGATCAAGAAGGGGCAGGACTCAGGAACTTTTTAAGAAAGTTTATTTACAAGCTGCGGCTATTCAGAGACTGCCAGCAGGCAGCCGGAGTGCTTTACTTAAAGGGCTCCGTCAAACCTCCAGCCACTGATAGCCGTTTATTCTTCCTGCCGCTAGAGTAGCCAATCAACGGCGGCTATGCAAATTCCTGGTACGTGCGTGCGTACGTAACATACTATATTGTGTATTTTATTTTACATGTATTGTGGCAAATGTAGCAACACAATCGAAACCCCTCCCCTTTGTACATGTGTGTGACATTAGCAGATGTACAAAAGGTGTGATGATTAAATTACAATATCACATTTGTCACCTTCTCTGTTTTTATCCCCACCTCTTCACACAGACACAGCTGATTGTTGGGCAGTCAAATTTTCTTCCCACCAGCATGGTTGAATTTCACACATTTGTAATACTGTACTTCACGTGCTTCACATACTTCTTCCATCAAAATTACAGAAAACCACTAATTTTAGTCAAAGGAGGCTCAGTGATTGTATGCGGATCTGGGGCTTCAAGTTCCCCCCAGGAAATACAAAGTTTGAGATCAAAATAGAGGGCAAAAAAAAAACTATTGAAGAGTCTGATTGGACAGTACAGGGTTACTAAGGACCAGATTTTGTAATCTGATGTATTTATTTGATCTGAATAACAGGGAACTACAGAGGGCACAAAGAGATCAAAAGTAACTATATATCATTCAAAAGAGACAATCAGAAAGATAAAATGGAATCAAAAAGACCAAAAACCTCTTTGTCAGCAATCAACACCCAGATAAGGAGAGATTTGACACCAGGATTAATACCAGACCAACAATTAAGAAGTAAACAATACCCTAATCAAGGAACCACTACCTGAGACAAACAAGTAGTAGGCAATAGCCTAATCAAGGAACTATCAAGGGATCTATGACAATTCGTCACGGCCAGCTCGCCATGACCAACCTGACACAGCCAACTCACCATGGCCAGCTTGCCATGGCCAGCTTGCTGCAGGACAACTCACTGTGAGACAAGAATTACACTGATATCAAAGAAATAATGTGGTGGAATAGAATCATTAAAGAAAGGATGAAAAAGGAATGAATTGTGAAATGGCAGAAATTAAAATATTGTTTATTTATTTTAAATAATTAAATAGAATTGTTAAATGATCCCGCGACGAGTTGTCTTGCAGCGAGTTGGCCGTTGCGAGTTGGCCTGCTACAAGTTGGCTGTGGCAAGATGGCCGTGGCGAGTTGTCCCATTCTCCTACCAAGAACACGGCCACCAATATGGATAGGACAAGCCACTTTATATATAAGTGAGAGCAAATCTCACTCCCTTCTAGCACTGATGATGTTACTAAGTTGGGTGCTGAAATATCTGCAAAATAACAACCAAGCTCAAAGAGCACCAAGGACTGCACAAGAATTATCTAACCAGTCACAGAGATATTAGGAGAAGCTGATATCCAGTAGCTTGGAATAAACCACACTGACTTTATCATCATTTTTACTCTCTGAACCTTTCTATTGCTGTTTGAAAGAAAAATGATAATGAAATAACAGATTTCCAAAAGTGTGAAAATATGAGGATGTAAATGAAAGCATGAGGTGACAATGGAATGGAAGGGAGAAATAGGGAAACATATATAATTATCAGAATATCTTTACAAGTCAAATGAGGCAGATCATTCTAAACATAGGGCCAAAGCACTTTTTCTAAACAGTTTTCCAGATAGCTTTTCTTAATATAATGTGGTTTTCTGCATGTTTCTATTTATATACTTTTTTCAGTCATGCACTGTATTTTAATATTCAGAAATATATGGTTATTTTATTGATTTGATTTGATTTAAATCCTATCTTTCTGTTTTAATGAATACTCAAGACATTCTAGTTGAGCTCTTTGGCACATTAAAATGAAAACACTTTTTTTGTTTTATCTCACTGTAATGAATGCTAATATTATTAACCTTATTAGAAAAAAAGATTATTCTAGAAGTTAGCTGAATTAAAGTACAGGATATAGTTAATCATCTCAATTAGCGTTTCTAAGAATTAAAATATATTTTATTTGGATGTATACTGAGATCAATTTGCTATCATGTCACACAATGATTTCTTCTTGTGCAATTTACATGTCCTTTCAGCTCAGGCACAAACTTTTTGGCTCTGAAAAAGCCATTAAAGCTCTAATGTAAATAAAGCAATGACAGCAGGTTGAGTTAAATGCTTTTGTTTGTCTTGTAAAACAATAATTATAGGAGATGTATTGGACTTAATATGCAGATTTCTATTAGGGCTCCCTCTTTTGACAATAGAAATGGTTCACAGACTCAGCTGAAGCTAATCAGGGTGTTGTCATTTGTAGAATAAATATACCGGGTCAGAGTCAGATTTTGCTAATGGTTGTAGAAAAAGGCATCCATTTCTCCTTGTAGCTACTCAGACAGAGAAGCAAATATCTCACACTGGTTTTCTTATGTTTAGGTTTCTAAGGTTAAGACACCTTTAATAGAAAAGAGAGAAGACACTAATAGCAGGGTTGACTGTATCAGTCAGTCATATCTTCATACAGGTAGTCCTTGACTTACAACAGTTCATTTAGTGACCGTTCAAAGTTACAACGGCACTGAAGAAAGGAACTTAAGACCATTTTTCACACTTAAGACCGTTGTAGCATCTCCATGGTCACGTAATTTACATCCGGATGCTTGACAACGGACTCATATTTATGGCTGCTGCAGTGTCCCAAGGTCATGTGATCCCCTTTTGTGACCTTCTGACAAGCAAAATCAACGGGGAAACCAGATTCACTTAACAGCCGGTTACTAATTTAACAACTGCAGTATTCACTTAATAAATGTGGCAATTTCTTTGCTCGCTTTGAAGTGGAGAAATCAGAGACAGCTAAAATGCAGCCACCAGCCCATTGTAGCCCCACCTCATTATGGAGGAAGAGGATGTGAGGAGCAGTCTGAGGGCTGTGAACCCTAGAAAGGCTGCCGGTCCTGACGGTATCTCTGGCCGAGTGCTTAAAGACTGTGCTGATCAGTTGGCTGGAGTCTTTACCAGAATCTTCAATCGGTCTTTATCCCAGTCCACTATTCCATCTTCTTTGAAGGCTTCCACCGTTGTTCCATTGCCAAAGAAGTTCCCTATCAATAATCTCAATGACCAGTGGCACTCACTCCTATCATCATGAAGTGCTTTGAGAAATTGGTTTGCCGGCACATCATTTCTGGTCTTCCACATACATTTGTTTTTAACACCAGAGCTCGAATGTGCAAACATTACATTTTCTAGCATGTATGCTTTTAGTGTGTATTTTCCTTATCATGAAATCTGCAATATTTTAATACATTGCAAAATTCTGAAAAGTGTGAAGGACCATGAGACTCTAGTTGGTGCATTCTTTTAAAAAAACAAACCATGAATTAGTCAATTTATATTAAAAAGTCACCATAATTACTTTTTCCCATTTCTGCTCTAACTTTATCCTATTTTTTTTCTTTTATTCACTATCCATCTCTTTGGAGGGAGATGGGCAGTTGTATATAATTGATTAATAAATAAAGTGATATCTATTCATAAATTGGAAATAAACTTGGAAGAAATAAAATTATCTTAATAATTGCTCATATAAATAACAGCTGTGCAGTTTGGAGTTTGTATGTGTGTGTATGCTTACGTGGATGTGTGTGAAATAGGAAACACATTGGCCTTTGGAAGAAAACAAATTAAATTTCCATCCATTCTAGTTTCTCAATTAAAAGCTTATCCCAAAGCTAAACTCTCTGTCAAGGGAATCGTAAGAACATAAACATCAGGTTTTTGTCACATAGTTAAAAGAAAACTATGGGAGTGTATTATCACGGCAATTATATAGTATCTCCTCAGTGTTATGGATCAAATACAATTCGGACCCTATCTTGTTAATCACACTTTTAAAAAAATTGGAGATATATTTCTTTCACATGTCTTACATGGTATTTGGATAATAAATAAAAACAAGGTTTTAAACTGTCTCACTTATACTCCTAGCCCTTAATAAGTCTAGAACCCAATTTTTAATACCATTTGCCCTATTTTTTGAAGTGAGATGGAGAATTAAGCAAGTGCTGCCTAAAGAGATCCCTAACAAAAACATAACTATGATCTTATCATAGTTACTATAATCTTATCATAGTTACCCTGAAGTAGTTGTCGTAACTTTGAAACTACATATGAAAGAATATGATTTGACTGTTTTCTTCTGCTCTTTTCATAATACTTATTTGGCTGAAGAAGGTAAAAAGTTACCAATTATCAATTTCGGAAAAGATCAGGCATCTTCTTATTTAAAGAGAATGATACAAAGAGAATGTCATTTGATTTTTCCTGCTTTCTTTAAATAATACATAATACATAATATTATTAGATGAAAGAAAAGCCACACATATGCAGGCACACACATGCTCATAAACATAGAGAGAGAATTGGGCATATATAAAAAAGAAAAGAAAGATCTTAAAAGGGAAAAGTTAAAATAAAGTTTATGTACTGTTGTACTTCATTCAATTGCTCTGTTTCAAATAATATTTAAAATGATTGTAATTTATCTTTGTTTCACAGACAATTCCTTATATAAACTATATGCAGCAAAAGCTAAGAATACACTATATAGTCCAACTTTTACAGAAGGTAGCCTACATAAATCATATGAATCGTATGAAACCTGGGAACCAGTTTGATGTAGTACGGTAGTTTAAGGGATGTGACTAGAAACCAGGAACCATGAGTTCTAGTCCCACCCTGGGCACAAAGTTAGCTGGGTGACCTTGGGCCAGTCACAATTCTCAGCCCTAGGAAGGAGGCAATGGCAAACTGCTTCTGAAAAGCCTTGCCAAGAAAACTACAGAAATTTATCCAGGCAGTTTCCAAGAATTGAACACAATCAAAAGGAAGAAAAAATAATTAAACTTACAGTCTGTTTCCGGTACTTATCTGAGCATATCTTGTAGTCATCAAGCTACACTATTATTAATAAGAAAAAAATTGAAATTTGATTTTTATAGGAGTTTATATACTATAGCATTCATTTCAGATATTAACATAATACCAAAAAAGTACAGTTCCCCTAGGAAAAATTACTGATTTCCTTCATATTGTAGTTTCAATGTGGCCTTTTTTGCAACACAATTAGAATATATTATATTGCTACATTCACATGTACACTTGGGGAAAAAAACCCGTGGATTTATTAAGGAAAAAGTCAGAGAACAGAATGCAGATGCTATTAACTATAAGACTTTCTATTTTCTTCAGTATTCCTCCATCCAACCAAGCTAATAAGAGATTAAAAACAGGAAAGCAAACATAAGGGGGGAAAATTATATAGTATTAGATAGAGAGGGCAGCTTCATGCCACCTTCCATTACACTGGGGGGGAAAAATGACACCAATAAATCTAGTACAGAGCAAGGACAGCAAAAAGCTTGTGTTAGTGTTGGTCTTGGCCTATTTATGTGCTCTGACAAAAAGAAGAATGGTATGAGTTCCACCTGAGAATCATAAAACATATTGATAGTAGGAAATGAACTCAGAGCACAGGAGGCATCAGTGCTAGCAGAAGAGTTAGTTTGATGAGCGTCAGCAAGAACGGTGCCTGGGCTTCTGAGCATCACAATATTTTACTGAAATGCTTTTGAAATCTATACCTATATACATTTTATATATACATATGACATGTACCTATGTCATTAGGTGGTTTTTTTAATTGATTTTAATTAATTAATTTTATTAATTAGGTAAAACAACAAAAAAGCAAAAACAAAGAGATGGGAAAGTAATACATGTACAGAGGACATCAAAATCAAACCAGACCAAAGACAAATCCTGATCACAAGAAACATTTTACTATCTAGTTTTTACACACACACACACACACACACACATGAAATGGTTGCTATGTTCTCCTAAACACTTCCTTGCTCACTTACTGTGTGACCTTTGAATACTCCCAAGTACAGTAACATTTTCTTTGAAATTAATTAATAAAATGTATTCATTTTATTCTTTGAGACAAAGTATTGGAAATGACCTTGGAAGTTGTGCAAACCAACTGTACAGAATCTATTAGAAGATATTAGTAGAAGATACGGTTCCTGTAATTTGCACTGGAGAACTACAGAAGATGATGGTTGGTAAACTAAGATCTGTAACTGGGAGTTTATCATCTTTGGCCTTGGATGGGATTGCACCATCTCAAACTGATCCAATGTGTAACCTAGAGGTCCTCTTGGACTCATGGCTCTGGTTCAAAGAGGCTAGGAAGGCCTTTGCTCAACTCAACTGGATAGGGAGGATTTCCTCTGGGTCACTCGTGTCCGTCATCTCCTATTTGGACTATTGTAATGTTTTCTATATGGAGTATCCTCAAAAGGTATCCAGAAGCTTCATCTGGTGCAAAAGGTGGCTACACAAGCTATATGGAATGCCCAAAGAAGGACATGTGTAACACCTCTGCTCCACAAGCTGAATTGGGTGCAAGTTTGCTTTCGGGTGTGATTCAAGGTGTTGTTTGTGACCTATAAAGCCTGGCTACTTATGGAATCATTATCATCCCATTACATCAGCCTGTCCCACCCATTCAGGCAGGGAAATATGGTACCAAGAGCCATGATGGTGCAATGGTTAGAATGTAATATTGCAGGCTGACTCTGCCCACTTCCAGGAGTTCAATCCTGACCAGTTCAAGGTTGACTCAGCCTTCCATCCTTCCAAGGTCGGTACAATGAGGACCCAGATTGTTGGGGGAAATATGCTGACATTTGTAAACCACTCAGAGATTGTTATAAAGCCCTATGGAGTATATAAGTCTAAGTGCTATTGCAATTGCTATATCACAAGAATCTAGTCAACTAAAGTTCAACACCAAATTGGCACCACATATGAATCAATGAAATTCAGGAGGGGTTGGAATTGGACCATTTATGGGAACATAACAACTCTAAATGATAACATGCTTAATTCCACCCCTCACTTCCACCTGGTTTTCTCTTACATCCTTCTCTGCCATTGCCCCTGCCCTGTGGAATAGTGTCCCTCCCCCAGAGGTGAGGCAGACCCCCCCCCACTCTCCTGGCCTTCTAAAAAGGAGTTAAAACATGGCTGTGTGCCCTTGCATGGGGAGTCAAAAGTAGCATAGAGACCTCCTTTCACCTTTTCCATTGATTTTTAACAGGGTTTGGTTATGCTTGCCTCCTTCTAAAAATTTTTTAATTTTAACAATTGTCATGTTTATCTTATATATTGTTTTTATATTATGGCATTTTATTGTATATCTCCCAGAGTTCCTCTTTGAGGGAGATGACCATTTAGAAATGCAATGAATGAATGAATGAATACATAAATTTATGATTTTTGACAGTTTCTGCTGCTGAAAAATCACCAGTACTATAGTGGTCCTAAGATCACTAAAAATTGGCTCTTAGTTGAAGGGAAGATCACTGAAGATGGAGGAAAACAGGGCTTCAAAGGTCCACCCAATATAGACTTCCCAAAGGGGACCTGGAGGTCAATGATGTGTTAGTCCTGAGAAATTACAGGTTAAGTTCATCTAAAGCCCTTGATTAACACTAAGAGGAATTTAGTAATAGCTTAACATGCTTAGCTGTAATCTATTAGGCAGACATTGATACTTTAGTACTGCATAACTATTATTTTGTTGGCAAAAAATAATTTCTAAATTGCAGCATAACTGGGTTCATAAAGTGTTTGAATACTTTTCAGTCTAATGTTAAACAGGAAACATTAGAGTTAAAGGAAAAGAAATGTTATTGGTCCTCATTTTTATTCAAGTCTATTCAATCTACAACTAACCTAATAGTCCTTTTTACTAGTTTTATAAACTGTTTAATCATTTTAATTATGAATGGTATATACTTGTTATAACCTATTTGCTAGCACTGCTGTTAAGTGTTTTGTTATCAGCATTAATCAATGAGGTTGGATGATAATTTGTGAATATATGGAAAGGAGAAACCTTGCTGACAATATAAGTATGAGAAACTAAAATTGGAGAATACACATAGCAATGAAAAAAAGGGACTGTACACTGCATGTACCAAATGTTAGGTCCCATACGCAATCAGTTACTTTATGTAAATTCTTAATCCATTTAATCATACAGTTTTTAACTGGTTTAATTTCTTAACCAAGTTTCTGATATTTGACCAACAATTTATAAATAAATTTAGAAATTAGAAGTTTTCAAATTCAATCAAGAGTCTCAAGCTTTCCTCCTTCATTTTGTAGTTCTTTTAAATATATGTTACTTCTTCAAAAACACTGAAACCACCTGGGTAATTCTGGCCACTCCAAAGAAATCATCTCAAAAGATGTAATTTTTATTAATAGTAAAATTATACTGAGCCAAGCTGATTCCCCTTTCCTTTCCTCAAAACTTTCTTTTCTAGAACACATAGTATTAATTATTAAAGAAACAAACACTTGCAGAATAACTACTGGCAATCCTAGAGCTAATTTGAAAAGACAAGACAAGAAATCAAATCTTTGGTACCTCTGGTTTCATTATTTCTGTGAAGGTTTAACTTATGTACTATGTAATAATATTGTGCTACAATTTATCTCAAAATGCCAAAGCCCTTTATCTTCCTAAAAAGCAAACATAAAAGAAACGCTTTGTACATAAACAGCTTCTCTTGAGAAGAAAGATAACATGCACAATGCTGGAAAGCATTCGTGATGCTTTCGTGATATATTCAACATTTTCAGGCTAACCTGTCCATTATATTTCAAGTGGAAACTTGCATAGGTGCCTACTCAAGGAGAAAATATTCCCCAAGTACATTTAAAAGAACATAACCTATACTATAACAAAATCCTGTCATTTTGGAAGTCCAAGGGCATTGTTCAATTTATTTATTAAATTCTTTCATATGTCTTCTTCATAAAGTGCTGTGGCATTCAAAGTATCATGATGTAGGTTACATGCTATCTGATACAACACGACTTATTATTTGATAACATCATGTTTTAAAAAGGAAGGCACATCTCTCCTATTTATCAAGGAACTTCAAGCCCTGATAAGCATTCCATTGTGCTTTTAGTTATATTTCACTGGTGCATGCATGCGCGCGAGCGCGCGTGCGTGCGTGTGTGTGTGTAGATGGGTGGCTTGGTGGGCCTGTCTATCTACTGCTGTTTCTCCACTAAAGTGTGATGGATTAACAAACCTCACTCTTCTTCAGAATCCTCTGAAGGCCACTAAACACAAAGCTATTTTGAAATTTTATTTGAAATTTTATTGTGTGGTAGTGGAAAGATGTGGGGGAGAAAAAAACATCTTATAATAGGCTGTTTTTACACAAAGATTCAGCAGGTAAAAGTTTTGATTGAATTTTATCTTGATTTCATTAAATATTCATAAAGGCCAATTAGAAGAGCAGCTAAGTAGGCCACAAGGCTCCGTTCCATCATTCTGTCAAAGAGAGTGTCAGGCGGCAACTATTTACACTGGAACCCAGCAGTCAATATCTTCATTTAATCTTTATGTGCTGTCCTTCTAAATCACTACCCCCTCCCAGTGACTGGTTTTATAGCCAGATGAAGACAAGGGGTGGGACAGGAAAATCTAATAATTCTGAAGGCAGGATCCTTAACTTGTATAAAACCAAATGCAAATGAGAAATAGCATCCTGAATCAAACCCTGGAATGAAAATCTTTCCTTTAATGAGAAATGACATTGGAGGAGCACTGATTACCATGAAGAAAAACTGCTTAAAATTCATAATCAATCAAGCAAGTTTATTTTAACCTTTCATGACTAAACTGCTGGGTTACCATTTTCATTTATTGATGATGCTTATCTTTTCTTCCAACCATTAATTTTAAATTATAACTCTGAGAGAATATTCTATGTTTATTTGTAATTAGGGATTTCTCTTTCTGTGTGTGTTCTCACCCAGAGACATATCCACATGCATACTATCACAACAGACATATTGAGATTTACACTGAAAGAAGACCACGGTTGTAAAATAGTTAACATAAAAGTGGAATTATATTCTATTGATATTGTACACATGTGATCTATTAATTTCTCTACAGCACTCTTTGCTTTACAAAGTAATGCACTTTTTTTCCCCTTTGAAAACGACAATGTTGAATTTAATTTGAAAATCCAATCACCCTTCTCTGATAACTCAAACAATATCATTGCGATATGGAAGGCCTGTGACTTTTTAGTAATAGAGACTACTGGAAAAGATATTAGGATTCTGACTTCACTGATCATAAATATAATGAAGGGGAAAAAAACCTGAATAGAGCATCAATTAATATGCATAGCAACTTGCATATTAGGGAAACCAGAGGCTAGTATTTCAGTTTTGACCTAGCAATATATGAAGTTTGAATTTAAAAATGATCACCTTTTTTCATGTATTGCAGATAATGTACAAGTACAAACCAGGAGGTGAAAGACTAAACCAACACTGATATGAAAATAATGAAAATCTTTTTAGACACATTGTGAACAGCAATATTATGGCTGGTGACATTAAAGGTTAAAATTTCCCCTATCCCTAGTACAATAAAGTTATTAAATTAACAAAAGTAAAGCCTACATATACATGAATAATAATGTATTATATATTTCTTTGTTAAGTTTATACCCTGCCTTTCCTCTAAGAACTCAAGGCAATGCACAGAGTATTCCTTTTTCTAATTTTTCCCTACAAAACGTTTTGATGTAGATTGAGTGGAGAAACAGTAGCTGATCCCAAATCATCTTGTGCTCTTGTCTTTATTATAGTTTCTGGAATGCCCTACATCTACTCCAATATTTTATTTATTTATTTAATATATATATATAACTCCTATTCTCTCACAGCAAGTCTGGGAGGCTTACAAACAATAAAAATACAATATAAAAAAAGAAACATAAAAACATTTTTGTAATATTGTAAATAGTCCCATTATTAATGCATAACTCTACATAATTTTCTAGGGAATTTTTTTTAAACTTAAGATATGGCAAGGTTTCTCTGTAATAAAGCAACTTTCAGTAATTCAAACGCCTCCTTTTTTTCTACTGTGCTGCTATGGATAACCAATAAGCAATAAACCCGCTGGATCGGGGCTGTCAAACTCCCAGCCCGCAAGCCGGATGCATCATGCACTGACCACGCCCATGCCTGGTTTAGCAAAGCGGGAAAAAGTTCCAATATGTCACGTGACGCCAGCATGACGACATGAGTTTCACACCCCTGCTCTAGATCTTCTCTTCCATCTAGAGGCAGCCCCAAACTTGATGAATGAAGAAAAAGTCAGACAGTATCAATAGAAACTGTCTCCATGGTGGCATTTCTAGGACTATTCTGAAAACAGTATGGTGTAGTTGTGAAGGTGCTAGATGGGCCCTGGGAAATCCAGATTCTAATCTATGGACAACTACAAAATCTCTTTGGTTTTTTTTCCTCTTATCCAATATTAACATATATTCCTTTTACATTTTTTCGCATTCATGAGCCCTTGGGGTTGGTATGATAGTTATAAATGCAAGTACAGCAGTGGTGGAATTCAAAGTTTTTTAACTACCGGTTCTGTGGGCGTGGTTTGGTGGGCATGGTGTGGCTTGGTGGGCGTGACTTGGTGGGCGTGGCTTGGTGGGCGTGGCAGGGGAAGGATACTGCAAAATCTCCATTCTCACCCCACTCTGGGACCAGCCAGAAGTGGTATTTGCCGGTTCTCCAAAACTACTCTAAATTTCTGCTACCGGTTCTCCAGAACCTGTCAGAACCTGCTGAATACCACTCTTGGAGTACAGGTCATAAAGCGCTTTTTTCCAACCATCATTAAACAAACAGTCATAAAGCAAGGACTATTTGTCTCAATTCATTAACTGAAGTACTGTATATATTTTCATAATAGTGTGGTCTTTGATTATTATTTCTTTATACAGTATGAAAAAGATGAATTATTGTTATTACACTGAATCAAATGTTTTCTTAACTAGGTTCTGAGTTGGGATCACAGAGAATAAGAGCTGTATTATGCGCAGCATCTGAAAAGTATACAGACACAAAAATATAGTAGTGGACGAACATCTCCAGAATATGAAACTTCAGGAAAAGTGAGGATGCTGAAAAACTGGATGCTGAGTGGGCTGTTTTCTGCCCAAAGTTGGAAAGAATTGTGCCAACCACATTTTATTTTCTCTCTTGGCTTTCAGTCAAGCACATTAGTATTGCTAATCTTTCGTTGCTTTTCTCTCCCTCTCTCTCCTATCTCTTTTGACCCCTAGGAATTTTTTTCAAGGCTGTTTTAAAAAAAAACTCCTGATGCTTTTAGCCAGATGCAGAAGTAAATGCTGATGGAGCCTTTTATTTAAAAGAAAGAATGAGGGATTTATAAACATCTTTCTAAAAAGTAAAGGTTGTTTGATATAATTCTTGCTTCCTGCAAGTTTGAGATATGAGCAGTTGACATGTTGGTGTAGTAAGGTAGGAAAAGTCTGGAAGCATGTCAATCCTGAAATCTTAAGCTTGCTTCCTCTAAATCAGGGCTGTCAAACTCCTGGCCTACAAGGCAGATGCGTCACATGCTGGCCACGCCCACGCACAATTTAGCGAATGGGGGAAAAGTCCCGATACGTCACCTGATGCTGCCGTGATAATGTGAGTTTGATACCCCTGCTCTAAATAAACTTTCATACTTAGTCCTCACATACATACTCCTCACAAGAAAACGGATGTAGAGTTAGGGTTAAGACATGAATTCATGACTTTCATAGAAGCAGAAGAAACATTACATTCTTTCTTATTTAAGCATATACCTTACAGACACAACTTTTTGTGTGAAAGTTTTTAAAAGCACAGTAGAAAATAAAGTGGCAGTACAAGGGCACTGCTTTGCTGCCTTCTAATCCTCTTGTGCTTCAGTGTACTTCAGTCATCAGTGACATGTATGCCTTGATTTTTCAGCTGAGACCTGAGGAAATTTAATCAATTAGATTCGGCGCAATATTTCTTTCTTGTCTAACATGATGCCAACAGTGGGTTCTGCCTTCAAACCTTGGGTATCTTTTGGAAAGCAAATATGTATGTTCAACTTTTCTCTTTGACATATTGCTAAAGAGTTTTATATTCCCTCAGTACCAACACATTACACAAGACATCCTGCAACTAGATACATCAAGGTTTTTCCTAGCAGATTCAGGCAGAATTCCACTTTCATAGCAATTCATTCTGTTGTCCAGTTTGTAGATGTTCTTCTGGCCACTAGAGGCCACTATGACACCTGCCAAGGGTGAATGCACAGGTTCCAAGTGGCCTCCCTATTCAGCCAAGAAGGAAATAATGCTGTAATTAAGGAGAGGAGGGAAACAGAAAAGGAAATGGCAGCTGAAGCAGTTTCATTGTGCCATTTATTATCTTCACAACAGCTGAATAACCCAGCTCAATGGAAGACATGTGTGTGTGCGTGCATGTGTGTGTGTGTAAAATGTATTTTCTGTCACTTTTCCTTCCTTGAAAATCCAAGGATGTAAAAAATATTCCAGACTAACATTATGATGAAGCCAGAATAATTCCTAATAGGTTTTTTTTTTGGACAATGAATTAGAAAAGCAATATAGAAAATCAATATTATATACGGTAACTGTAGCAGATTATTGTATGGGGAAAAAATGGACATAAATATGAAGACCCATTTCTCCACATTACTTTATATCCACAGGGAAGAGAGGATGGGTAAGCATTGCTTAGAGTCAAGTAAAATCATACACCCACATATTTTATATCTCATTCCATCCCATAGGCTTTCTTCATGGGAATATCCTTGAGTGTTTCCCCAAACAGAAAAGTTTATGGTGTTGTCTAGACCAGGGATGGCTAACCTTTTCCAGACCGAGTGCCCAAAGAGCACATGTGCACGCATATGAATGTGCGCATGTGCTCCCCAAATGCAATGTGCACCCCACATGCGTGCCTGGCACATGCACCCCCATGTCCCCCACATACACTCCCTGAATACACGCACAGCCCCCCACATGCGCAACAGAGACCTGAAGATCAGCTGGCCGGCGGGAGGTGTGCACGCATGTGCGGTGGAGCTGAGCTGGGACAACGGCTTGCATGCCCACAGAGTGGGTGCTGCATGCAGGGGTGAAATGCTCCTGGTTCGGACCAGTTCGGCAGAACCGTTAACAGACATGTGGCCTAGTTTGCCATACCGGTAACGATGGCTGGCTGGCCACGCCCCCAACCCGGTCCCCCAGTCACCGCTCGCTCGTTCACCCCGGCCCA
Source organism: Pseudoxenodon macrops (assembly GCA_032467955.1). Lineage (NCBI taxonomy): Eukaryota > Metazoa > Chordata > Lepidosauria > Squamata > Pseudoxenodontidae > Pseudoxenodon > Pseudoxenodon macrops. Next base: position 38,387 of record JANHFT010006602.1, on the reverse strand, counting down.
CCAAAAATGGGAGGGGTGGGGGTCCATTTTTGCTCTCAGCAGGCTTGGCAAAAAACAGGGGGTAGGCAAAAAATGGGGTGGGGGATAGAAAGAAAGACAGAAAGAGAGAGAGAGGGAGGGAGGGA
>JANHFT010006602.1:0-18206 GCA_032467955.1 Pseudoxenodon macrops | reverse complement strand
AGATAGTCGTGAGAAATGAAAATGTAAGTTTTCTTTTTTAATGTTTTTTTTAAAATGTAATAAAGTTTATTTTTTTTTAAAATTATTATTAGAAAACATGGAACAAATAAGGGGTTTTCCCTGTATAAATAGCTTAACTTCCTTGTCAATGTTAAGATAACCCAAGACTAAAAATAATTATCAAATAATTATCAATTTATAGCAGTGTCGGATCTTAAATGTATGGGTAGTTATTTTATAATCATTTTGTATAAAAGAAAAAAAAGGTTTCAAAAATTCTCAGGTTCATGGTAAATAGGCTATGCACAAATGAATCCTATCTCTATTTTATATATTGGCTGAATTGTAAAAAAATACAATAACAAAGCCAATACTGAAATATTGTATTTTGTGCTATAAAAGGTCAACAAGTTTATATGTTCTTTACCATGTTTTGTTTTTGAGTTTCAGTCAGAAATGTGAGACGTTATTTGGCAATTGATATTATAATCCTATCTTCATTTATGTACCAAGAAGATACACACAGATTTGTGGCATAATCCAACCTGTGAATGTTGTTAATTCTTCCATGGGACCCCAAACCTTTCATAATGAGGACCTTTGATACTGTAGAAAATTGGTAATCTCCAGGTGGGGTCTGAAACTTCTTATTGCCGGTTTGCTTGCAGGCGCGTTGTGGCCGCATGTGCTTCCCATGTGCGTATATGCAGTGTTTAAAAAAAGATTTTGTGCATGCGCAGAAGCAAAAAACAAGAACTGGCTCGGGGCATGGCAGGCCCGGGTCGCTAACAGTTCTAGTGAACCACTAACAGTTTGGTAGAATCGGACCGAACAGTTAGGAAACCACCTCTGGTAACCTCTCTTCACAAGGAGGTTATCATACAAGACGTTCGACAGCGCAGGGGCTGGTTGAAGGAGGCACTCCCGGGCTTCACCCACATACATTCTCAGCTTCTGAGAACATATATTAACATTACTGCCTGGAATGGGATTCCATTCTTTTGGAAACAGCAGTAACTTGTTTTAAGGAAAGTACATGATAATAAGGCAAAGATTATTAAGAGTATTTTATAGGACCATAAAAGTTTCCACTTCAAAATAACCCTTGGCACCACACTTTAATGCCAACCTCAAATATTGCATCCATAATGAAAGTCAAAAGTTAATTAAGAAGTCTATAATTCCAGAACACATTTATAATCATAATGCAAGGGCTCTGATCTTACATATTGACATACAATAAAATCAACATTTTGATCAGGGATAGTTTTGTAGGGCTGACTTTCTTAACTGTTTTTCAGCATAACTGGAAATGCACCCCTTAACAAGGAACAACTCTAGTTTCTGAGTTCTTAACTTCTTTCAGCATGTAAGTTAGCATGGCAAAGTTAACGACATGCTACTTCAATGCTGTTTTGATATCTGTTTTGCAATTTCTTAAGTTTTCTTCCACTGTGTAACAGTCTCTGTGGTTTGTTTGTTTTTCTTTTACCATATTTCGTTCAAATGTCTGTTGTTCTTATTTATTGAACAGGAGGGTGCTGCTATTAGTGTTATTACTTCCCATTATGCTGTACACCTTCCTCTCATTTTGAAGCTTCCATGGCCACACATATATCCTAATCAGAAAAAGTCTCAGGAAGAATTAGGAGGAAATTTAAGTATGGGAAGCCAAAGAAGCTCTGGAGAGATGCTGGAGATACGATATCCTTGGCCTACTTCAGGAACTCTTCATTTCATTCTTGAGAATTTCATCTACCGGTAACTTCTTGTATTCCCTTTTGAATTGATTTCTGAAAGGTAATATTATTTCATGAGACTAAATGAGAACTGCAGAACAATCCAGAATAATTTTTCGACACAAAACTAATTATTTTGTGACACTGAAAGTGGTTTTGAATGTGCTTATTATTTAGGCAAGAAACCTTGCCTCATCTATCACTTCAAAAAACATTTAATTAAGAATATCTCTAATTGCTTGCATTCTTTTGAAGTGCAAACCTATAAACCAATGATACACTTGCTAAATGAAATTATTTACAAATCAATTTAATTAATTTTTTGTATTGTTTTTACACAGTAAATAATTGGCAAAGTAGGAGTAGAATGGGTTAAAATACAATACAAATAATCTCATATGAAATTACTGTTCGTCTATCACACAATTATGTGATGGTAATGTGATAATAATATGATAGCTGCATGTGTTTTTGTCCCCCATTTTGCATGTGCAGCTCATCCATTTGGAATCACATATTTCTATATAAGCTGGAAATTTTGTTTCATCATTAAATGTTAAAGTGCCTGCACCAAAAATGACAAATTGAATTGAAAAGGTTTATTTTTTCATTATGACTAATTTTATTCATAAAAATGTAGAACTTAATATAGTTAGAGCTTCATAGCTGGACAATTTCACTTCACCTCACCTATCTATTGATTTATAACATTGCAAATTATGATTAGACATATCACATTCAGTTGTAAGGGCCATTGCAGTCCAAAAATGCTTAAACCTGTCAGGAAAATTTTGAAGAAAAAAACCAAAAATCCCAAAATCTATGCTTCCTGAACAGACTGCAATCGGAACAAAATAGTTTCTGCTAGCTGTATAGCGTATATTTTTTGCTTTGAGTGTGTCACTGACCAATGAGTTGGTTGCAGACTTAATTATCTTCCTAATTTTCAAGAGCCCTGTTCCACTAATAAGCATCTTTGGTGTATACAGTCTGGATCAGCCATTGCTGCTCCATCAACTGATATTGAATTAAAAGGACAATAAATCCTATTTGGCAACCTGGTCTAAAATAATGGAGAGCATTTGGCAGCAAAGGCTGAACTGTAATTCAAGCTCATATCCTCTGACAACTGGAGAGGGACACACATGGCTGCAAAGCTCATTTTGGAGTTTGAAAGCTATTAAACATCTTTTGCTGGCTTTGACACCAAGTGGTGCTATGCCAGAACTTCGGTGCCAAGGGATACCCAAAGAGAAGGCATATGGTCTGACTTCAATTCTGCTGAAGAATTCAATTGCATTTATGAAAGGGGGGGAAAAAAGTGTGTTTCTCTTTATTAAAATTGCCAGCTCATTTCAAAGGAAGGTTAATGATATGCAAATGTTACTTAATATATGTGGTAATAAGCTACAGTAAACCACTACAATCATTGAGATTGTATATGTATGAAGCAAAAGCAATCTGAAACATTTTTCAACTCTCCACAGTGTATTTCTGGCTCCTTGAGCTATATCTCCTTCTTAACTTCATCATGAAATCATTTTGGTTCCCTAGATTATTATTATTTTCTTCTTAGTACACGTGCAGGAACAGATGGTCTTAAACTGACCACTCACCAGTGAAATAAATACTATAGCCTTACCAGGAAAAGCTTACTTAGCCTTAGTTTACAATTTTCCAACTTAGCATCCTCCAGAGGTGCTGGGGTTAACCATAAGTATAAGGTTAGGACTATAGATAGTCCTCGATTTACGCCTGTTTAAAATTACAATGGCATATTAAAAAGGGGACTTACAACCTGGATTCGAAGTTCTGATGGTTGGACCCCCTTATAGTCATGTGACCAAATTTTGGGCATTTTGCAGCATGACTGCATTTATGGACTGCCCTGCAGTCAGGTGACCCATTTTACGATGGTTTTGCCATCAGCACTTCACGTTTTCGGCAAAAATGTGCCCATAGTGAATCATTCATTCACGTAACAACCATCATGTTTACTTAACAACCAACACATTTGTTTAATGACTGATGCAAAAAAAGTTGTAAAATCGGGTTAGTCACACGTTCGGCCTGTTTTACAATGGGCCCAACATATAACCATATAAAGCGCAGGCTCCATCATGGTTGATAATTAAAAGATACATAGGATTTTTAATTACAGATACTTAATTTCAGGTTTTTATATTCCAGATTGGCAACCCTAGGAAAGATCCTGGCAGATTCTGGTATAGGTGACAGAATCAATAAGATAGGATTGTAAAATTCAGTAATGTTTTATTTGAAATTGCAAGTTTTACCTTTAAAAACTCAGCTTACAGCAAACAATCCATGGATAAACAGACCCTCAAATATTTAACCAAAATACCACCCATGGATAAGAGAACCTTTGAAATGTTCATATATTTTCATTTTCATAATTTTTTTATACATGGGTGATGCATTTTTCATAGTATTTTGGATAAAAATGTAAGGGTTAGTTTATTCAGATGAGCTTATCTGTGGGTATATACAGTATATGTGCCACACTAGAAACTTGGATACCATGAGTACTAGTCCCATCCCGACATATGAAAACTGGCTCCCTGACCCTTGAGTTATTCATAAAAATAATAAAGGTGGGATATAAATAAATAAATGCTTTAGAAAAGTACCACCGTGTGTGTGTGTGTGTGTATGTATATGTACACACACACACACACACACACTTCAATCTGCATATAAGCCAAACTCCAATTGTGGATTTATTTTGGTACATAAATTCTCCACTTATCTGCATGTATATACGGTCTGTCTGTAATCTATCTTCTTAACCAGTGGTTAAGTTAAGTCACCGGGATAGAAATCAGGAGAATGAGAGTTATAGTCCATGTTGGGTACAAAACAGAGGTGGGTTCTAAATCTTCTTACTGTCGGTGCGCTCAAGGAGGCACTGCAGCTGCGCGCGTGCGCTCACGCACAGTGCTTAAAAAAACCTTCTGCGCATGTGCAGAAACAAAATGCAAGATGGCATTGCCTACAGTGCTGCCAAAAGAACTAGCTTGGGGGCATGGCAGGCCCAGGTCGCTAATGGTTCTACCGAACTGGGCCGCCAAGTTACTAATGTTTTGGTAGAACCGGACTGAACCGTTAGGAACCCACCTCTGGTACAAAGGTAACTGGGTGATCTGGGTCAGAAATTTTCTCTCAGCCCTAGGAAGGAGTCAATAGCAAACCATTTCTGAAAAACCTTGCCAAGAAAATTGCAGCAACTAATCTAGGCACTTGCCAAGAGTCAAAAACTAATTCAAAGACATTATAATCTCCACCCATCCATCCATGTATCCATTTTTTACACCAGCAAAACACTAGGCCAGGGTGTCAAACTCACGTCGCTATGGCAGCGTCACATGATGTATTGGGACTTTTTTTCCCTTTACTAAACTGGGCATGGGCGTGGCCAGCGCATGACGCATCTGGCCTGTGGGCCAGGAGTTTGATAGCCCTGCACTAAGCTATATATCTAATCTTCTGTTGTAGTCCTGCTAAGCAAAAACCTCTTCAGGGTCTGACTATAAAGCCAACAACGGTACAGCCTTATTCTAAGCACAAAGTGGGGAAAAACAAATTCCCTACCAGCAAATCCAACAGAAACAGGAAAAATTCTAGGAGCCACAACATTTTCACTCAGTTCAAAACCAATAAGAGAAGAAGCAAACATTTTCCAAGCAGGAAAATGGGGAATCACCCAGCACAGTCTGGCAAAAGTATTTTGCAATTACATATTATAGTAAGCTCTTGTAGCTGTCATTTTTAATTTCTCCAGGGAGAATTAGTATGAGCTGTTTTCTGCTTTAGACTAGGTGCTATCAACTAGGAGATGTCAGGAGCAGAGGCAGATGTTTGGAGAACAGCTTAAATTCTTTGCAGCATGTTGCCAGGTTCAATTATAGAATGCAAACTAGTAATGATGGCACTTAGTCAAGGGAACTAATACCGCTGTCTTTCAAGACATTCTTCCTTAAGGTTCCTAGAAATGCTTTCAAATGATACATTTGAAAGCCACCTGATGGGGGGAAATGTAAATGGAAACTATTTCTTTGCACCACATAAATAGTGTATAGTTTCATTTAAGGCTTCCCCAAGTGCAATTTCAAAGAGAGAGCAGGAGAATGAAAATAGCTTGTTTTAAGCAACCCACCCGCCACCAATTTTTACCATCTCAGCTTAGAATCTCAAGGCTGAGCTATTTATCCTATTTATACAGAGAAAACATTATTTTGGATATATATATATAATTACATATGATTTTCCCATGTTCATTAAATCTTCCAGCACAGTTGTGTCCAATAACTGTTGCATAAAATGGCTCCTTGCAAAACCGTGTTACATTCACAAGAAGGGAAAGACGCTTGTGCCTAGTTCAAGTAGAAAATAGCTCCATGTTTAGTAAACATTCTTAGCCATAAGCTCAAATTTAATATCATGTATATGTAAATGTTTTCTAACATCGCCAGTAATGTGAATAGTAATTTCTATTTCTATGTGAATACTTTAATATTCTGAAGTACTAAAGGAAAAACAAAGGTTGAAAAATCCAGATATTTTCTTTTGAATGTCTGTATCAATAGCCCAAGGTCACTCTAGTAATTTATGATTTGTTTATTCCCATCAAAAAGGCTACAGATAATCCTCGGTTAACAACTACCTCATTCAGTGATTATTCTAAATTATAACGGCACTGAAAAAGTAGATTTACAACCTGCTCTTGAAGTAATGGCTGTTTGTAGCATCCCTATGGGTCGCTCACATCAGTGTGATTCAGGCACTTTGCAACTGATATATATTGATGGCAGTCACCGCATCCTGAGGTCACATGATCACCATTAATCTACCCTCAATTCCTCGTAATGACAGAGTGAAAACAGAATTTTAGAAATGTCTGTAAATTTATTTTTAATAAATGAAATATCACATTGGCATACAGTGTAGATTAATGAGAAAAAATGAATTTCAACAACTGTATAATCAGGCTGCAGCATAACAAAATTGACAAAAGTGAAGGGAGGCTGAATACTTTCTGAGTGCAGTTATAATATAGTTTCCTTTTGTTGTGTTGTTCTTGAGAAAGCAGCCTGTGCTTCAAGAAACTTATTTCTCGGGAGAGGGGGGAAATCTCCAATAGTGGTATCCAGAAATGTATTTGTGATTCTTAAAAAGGTTTGTCTGCTTTTCTGTCGCGTTTTGTTGATGAGAGCTATGTTGATTTTATGCAGTGCCACTATAGATTTATACAACATATAAACAAGGAAGAATATTTAAAAGAGATTCCAGATTTATAACTCTTGTCAACTGAAAGTTGGAGAAAAAAGATGGATGTCAACTATGTTGAGAGTTCCCAGGCATAGCAAAGTTCTGAAAAAGTGCAATGGAGGGACAAGTGTGCTATACCTCAAAGAGGCAAGAGAGGTTGATATAAGAACTACAGCCTTACAACCATTAAATTACCTCATACTTTGCTACTGTGAAGGAAACAATTTCATTACAACTTTCATGTGAACAGTGGTACTGATATTAGACTCTTTGGAATTAGTGTATGCCAATCTATGGAAAATAAGTTTGCATGTAGGTCTTCAACTCCTAATAAATTTTATATATTTCCCCTTCTGTCAAATGTTCAGAAATATTATTGCTTTTTTCAGATTGAAAAATGCTATATTAAATACTGCTGGTGACACCCGCAAGAGGTACCCAGCAAAATCTTGGTAATTTGAAACACTAAAATCAATATCACTTACTACAGGGCAAACATGCATATTGTAGGTTTATATTCTTCCTGCTGAGCTTTCTAAAATCTATTTCCTTTCTTTCTCTGTTCATCATCCCCATTCCCTTGCCTCTGCCTCACTGTGTTTATTCCTTTCCTAATGCAAGTACTCTTCTCTTACCTGGTCTTTCCTGCAGCTGCTGAAAGAAGAAGGAAATCTGTTAATATGTGTGTTTGTGTGTGTAAGAGACAGAGAGAGAGAGAGAGAGACAGACACAGAGACAGAGAGACAGAGAGAGACTGACTCAGAGTTTGTATGACAGAGAATGATTTTTCTGTTTGTATGAAAATGGGAATCCATGAATCTTCTAAATGGGGTCCCTTACAATGCAGTTAGTTAATTTTCACCAATAGTTATTGATTCAATTAAATGAATTGACTCTTTAGTCCCATTCATTTTCCTGTTTTGAAGTATAGCCTCTGACTCTTATGTACTCAACAAAAATCTTAATGTTGCAATCTGTAGCCAGGACAAAATTTCTGTCTAAATATTACCCTAAATAGCTGACAAGTCGATTATACTCCACATAGTCAAGACAGGGCACTTGAATTCCTGTTTAATTGTGATAATTTACATCATCTATATCAATGTATGTCATTTACATAATAATGTCATGAAGCAAATGGCAGAAATTGAAGCAAATAACATACTTCTTAATTTAACCGACATTCAGGAATAACAGGCACATACAACCTCCTCCCAAAGCCTATTTAATTGAGATTTTACTGCAAATGCCTGTATTTATATAATGTAGATCCCATGATAGTGTAATTCACTTCTAAAGTAGACTTTTGCTTCTCATGAAGAATCTCTCATATATGCACACGTTTAAGACCAAGTTAGATATTTTGGTTTTTCCCTCACCTGGTATAATTACTTGGCTGAAACATGTTATATAAACACCTTTACATATGTGTTTTATACATGATATGCTTTATAGAATTCATAGATAGAGAAGAATATTATATTTACAGTGTACATTTTCTTTGGGCTTTGAGCTGCTATACCATTATCCTAAGAATTGTTTGAAGAGCTTAAGGGTCACAGCTGGATCCACAGCCTTTGCCTTCTCCTTTATTATGGCTATTGTGAATGTATCAATACACAGCTCCAATGGGCTACAGCAAAAGAGATAATTATAGGTACAACAATATTGAGAACTGCTGCTGTTTCATAACAGCAGAAGGATTTAGGTCCTATCTTTTAGCATAAAATACTATCACTGACCTTGCTAGTGTGGTGTTTTTTTTTTAAGCTTGCATAGCTGTGCATCAGCCTGTAGGAAAGTGAAATAAGGTTTTCAAAGTGAGTTATGCATTAAGGGCTTAATCATGAATAATGCTGAATACATCCCTTGACTTTTATGAGATGTTTCAAATTTCACAGGTTCATGCATTTACTACTACGCAGTTCACTGTGATTAGTTATTAGAAAGATTTGATGAGCTTGGCCTGCTAGGTCATTAAGTAATAGTGATACCTAGTACCTTTAAATAGTGTGATCACCACTAAACCAAGCTTCTTGTTCAGATTGCAACAACTGCCATCTGGCTACAAGCACTGTATTTGTCAGAATGGAGTTTGAGAAGCTGGTGAGAATATACTGTATATGTGATTGTCTTGGAGGTCTCTATTTATTAAGGGGGGGCATTCTAATGCATGGATTAACCCCTGCTTTTGCAATGAAATCGGCCTTGCTACTAATTTTTCTAGTCCAGCCAAGCTTTTGCCCACAAAGGCAGCTTCCGTTAGCTCAAGACCAAAGTGAATGAAAACCCAGGCAAATTTTGCATAGGAGTTTGGCGAGGGGAGTGAGTGGTGAGGTTGGAAGCAATCTCACCAGTAAGGGAAGCATCACTGTCATTGGCAAGATGTTTCTCTTCTTGCCTGAAGAGGATCCATACGACACCTGCTACAAGGGCAAGGTTGTTTCCTTATTGGAAGGGGAAGCAGAGAGGCTTGAGGAGAGAATTTTTATGCTATGCATCCAGGAAAATGAGAAGGATAGCTGAAGCTGTCCAGGAGGAGAGAAGAAATGAAAATATCTCAAAACATGAAAACTCTCCCTTTGGCTGAGGGGAAACCTAAAGACACATGTGGCCCACAGAAGCAGAAGAATCAGGAACCAACCAGTACCAGTGGAGCTCAGGAACTAGTACCAAAGCTCACTTTCTAGAGGATAAGCCACAGACAACTAAGCAAACCTTGCCATGTAGCATTGTAGAGGGCTCCATGTCAAACTGGTAGGCAATTTCCTGCTGAGAAAAGTATGAATATTCTGAATGTGACAGAGAGATTTATGGCTCACTAGCAGCATCTTGAATTGAACCTGGAGCAAAAAAGTGAACCTGGAACCTGATCGAAGTACATGCCTAATTGGTCTGTTTGCCATATTTTGCATCAGCTAAACCTTCTATGTGCTCTTCTATAATAGCCCTATGTAGAGTGCTTTATAGTAATATATGTGGGAGTGGCTAGAACGGGAGTGACTGATCCAGGAATGGGTGCAACTGAGGGCAGTGTTCTCAAGCTATAGGATTAATAATAGTACCCTTTACACGTAGTCCTTGACTTACAACTGGTTACTTAGTGACCATTCAAAGTTATGACAGACCCTCATCCAAAAACGTTCTTACAACCTAGATTTGAATTTCCAATAACTGTCCCCTTCTGCACTCATATGATCGCATTTTAAGCCCTCAGAAATGGCCTGTATTCAGCATCCTGATTTATGATATTTTTTACCAGAAATCTGCATTTATTTCTGGTTTCCGCCCCCCAAAAACACTCATTGCAGAGCATGGATTCAGTTTATGACCATGGCATTTGTTTACAATTGTTGTGTTCACTTAAATGACTGTCACAAAAAATCAGGTTACTCATATGGGCACCTCGAATTTCAAAATTCATGATATACAATAACAATTCCAGGTTTCTATTACAGTCATGTGTCAAAAACTATCTATTATCTCTTCCCCTTTAAAATGTATCGTATCACTCTTAGCAACATGAAGTCTAAGTAATGTGCGATTTATTTAAACTCCTCATACCAGAGAATTGTAACAGACATTTTGACTTTACATTTTTACCAGCAAAGGTAAGTAATGTAAGAATATTACTGTATGATAAAACAATTGAGTCATATGGCCTTTAAAACAATAAAGCAAAATTTGATGAGCAAAATAGGATTACATGCCCATATGTAATTCTTCAATAGTATATGGAAGTATTCATAGTTTTGCAGCTGGTCTTTAGCTTTATTTTTTATCTTCCTGTTGGCCAATTATATAAAAAAATAGCATAATGGATTTTCACAAGATAAGATGTCCTTGGTTATTACAGGAGAAACATTACATTTTGATATATGATATTACATTCAAAAGGCAGGGAAACTAAATAATTTCATTCTGATCAGATTAATGTTATCACCACAACAGGAAATAACAACAATCAAGCTTTTTTACTCCTTTTCTTTTTTCCTCCCCCCCCCTTGGAAGTGATTAATTAAAAGGGAAAAAAAGTTAATCAAGATAAACTTCTGCACCTGGTGAACATAGGACTGAAAGTTTATCATGTCTAAATATGTTTCTCATACATTTACTGCAAATTAGTTTTTGAAAGTGAATTTCAAGGTCTAGCGACTCCGAGGTTCACTAACTCAGTTTTCATTAAGTTTTCACAAATGATCTACTGTAGCATTATTCTTTTATAGTGCTGCAGATTTAGGACCCACTATGAAAAGCAATTATGCTGTCAGAAAAGTGTATTTTGACTTATTAAAAAATTGAAAGGTTTCAGAAAACTATTTATTTTCGTTCTCATTGGATGTGCATGTTGACAGTATAGTGAAAGAAAGCATTTTTCTGCAGCCCTTTTTTAGTGGATGATTTGAATAATACCTCTGAGAGGAACTTAGAAAGCACCCACGGACAAATATTTGGGAAGAAAAAAGACAAACATAAATTGTGTTTCAAAAGTACTGCGCAACACAAAGTGTTTGTAAGCGGCCTGAACTTTCAAAAAGGAGCAACATTGCCACCAGAAATGTAAGATTAGTTTATGGAATAATTCCTGTTTTTGACATTGGATAATAAGCATTTGTCAGCAAAGTATCTATATTATAGATTGAGAGGTGGGATGTGAGCAAGGCAGGATCTTCTGTTTCAATCCATGATTGTGGTACGCAATCCAGAGTTGTTTTCTGTCAGATATGACACCAGTCCACAACTATCTAACATTTGATACTACAAAGAAATGCTTGAACCTATTCCCTATTATCTCAAAATATAATAGCATTTACCCATCAACCAATAATGATTGATAACCTTATTTCCTCAAGCAAAAATTAATAAAAGCAGGTATAAAATGCTCTCCATGACAAATCAAAAACTGCCAAAATGTTATTTCCCCCATTTTTCTGATGATATATTTATAAAGCTGGAGAAAGGCAATTCCAATAAGATCAAGCTGATGTGCAAATTGAACCTTAACTCTTCCTCTTTTAAACATAACATGAAATTTGCATTCCAGAAGAAAATGAGCCCAACTGTGGAATAATAGGGGGTCAAATTGACCTTTTGATGAATAAATAAGGAACAGGGGACCAAAGAAAAAATTTAAAAAATATTGAGCTTGGCATTTTGCTTATATAATCGTAAAGATGAACATAGTTCTCTAAAAGATTAATGAGCTGTCTTTTATTTTCCAAACTATTATTTCATTTTCTTATTGATTGGTTTTCCAAAGTTTTCATTGTTAATAATATAATGAAGATGAAGGAAAAAGGCCCGATAAATTATCTTTAGCATAATCTTCATCCTGACAGAGAATTTGTCAGCATGAATAAAGTAAGAATGCGCCCTATCAAATTTTGTGATACCACTTAAATTCAGCACAAAACAAATTTGGGTTCAACTTGTCTTTCAAATCTATGACAGCAGGATATGGAATAATAAACTTAAGTCATCCCACTTGAACATCATAAATTGTAACAGCAGTTCAACAGTGAAAGGACAACAAGGATTGCAGACAACTGCCCCAATTGCTTTCAGTTCCAGGATTCCAATAAAAAAAATATTTTAACAAAAAAACTTTTACTAATTGTCTTTCTTTTGAATGAGTCAAAATTGTTTCAAGGTTAGTGAGAGATTCCCTGGCAAAAGATTGATGCAAAGTGAAGGCTGCTGAACGTCAACAGCTGACACAAGCTTCTGCAGGTACAAAAATCACAGATGGTTGTATGTCATTAGAGTTATTGAATTCACAAAACTTTGCCAGATTATGAAAAGTAGTATACATGCAATGAGCTAGAATAATGATAGCTCTAGACACACACACACCCCAAAGTAAGCGTAATTTGATCATTAGAGTGTCGGTTCAGGAGAAAAATATGCCTTCTAAATAGTCCATTCTGTTTATACTGAAAGAAAACAAGATATTTCAACTATCTTCTGATTTCACAAATGGTATCAAGATCAAGTGAGGTACTAATACCACTCTATAAAGCCTTAGTAGACCACACCTAGAATACTGCATCCAGTTTTGGACATCACACTATAAAAAAGATATTGATACTCTAGAAAAAGTGCAGAGGAGAGCAACCAGGATGATTAGGGGACTGGAGACTAAAACATATGAAGAATGCTTAAAGGAACTGGGCATGGCTAGTCTAGTGAAGAGAAGGACCAGGGGAGACATGATAGCAATGTTTCAATATTTGAGGGGCTGCCACAGAGAGGAGTAAGGGGGTCAAGCTATTCTCCAAGACAACTGAAGGCCAGGCCCGGAATAATGGAGGGAAACTGAACAAGGAGAGATTCAACCTAGAAATAAGGAGACATTTTCTGACAATGAGAACATTGGAACAGAAGTTGCCTTCAGAAGTTGTGGGAGCTTCATCACTGGAGGCTTTCAAGAAGAAATTGGTCTGGCATGTGACAGAAATGGTCTAGGGTCTCCTGCTTGGGCAGGGGGTTGGACTAGATGACCTACAAGGTCCCTTCCAACTCTGTTAATCTGTAATTCAATCCTGATTAACCATGTAATGTGCTGGGCACACCGGATGTTGCAGGACAGAGTAATGGTGGACCATAGATTGTCAACCTTGATGGCATAGCGGGTGATGAAGTTAACTTAGAGAAGAAGACAATTGGGGGGAAAAAGAGAGGAGAAATGTAATCAGATCAACTTCTCTCTCTCTCTCTCTCTCTCTCTCTCTCTCTCTCTCTCTCTTAGAAACAGTTAAGCAGAAAAAGAAAAAAACACAAATTAGAATGCAGATACCAACAGCTCATAAATAAAATGTATACACAGCCTCCCTCCTGCTGCCCCTTATTTGCTACATGTTCATTAGCTTTCAGTAAGAGCTGTGCATTTGGGTAAGAAAAATGTTGTGTTGTTTACATTGTGCCGCCGTGGTAAGAAATCAATAACAAACAGAACTCACCAATTGAATAGGACGTCTCTGAAACCAAACTATTTCTGTTTTTCTTCTCAAAGTACTGTTGGGAGAAATATCCATCTGGTACAATTCCAATCCGGGAGAAAAACACTGGAGACAAAATGGAGGCTGGAGGCTGATTGGAAAGAGGGTTTAATGATGAAGCAGAAGTACATGGGTGGTTCTGGGCAGTTGAGTGGAGAGTGGGGTATTTTTTAAACCTTCTCTTAGGCTTTGCACTTGAGCTTCCTGTTCCTGTGCAAGAACATTTATTCTATTGGATGTTGTAGGGATCATAGCTGACTCTGTAGGTTGTGTGAGCTAAGTTTGGTTGAAGCTTGGTCTGCTGGTGCAATGAAGGGCCTTGTTGGGCAATTCCTATTGTGGCTGAGGGCTACAAACCCTACATTTGTTGAGACTTTGCTTCAGGGAGTAACGGATTACCAAATCTAAATTTATAAAAGCTGGCCTCAGCTTCATATCTGCTTGGGAACAGGGAGTTTTTGTCTCCCTTAAGATTTTTCTTTTAGGAGAAATATTTTATCCTGCCTTTTTTAATATCTAGGAGAAGGGTGAGTGTTGACTTTCTACAGTACAGTTTCCATAAAACTTATTCGTTTAAGTATCCCTTCCACAACTCTTTTTTATCCCTTAGAAACCCTGCAAGGTATAATTTTTGTAGAAATGGGCAGAACCCATATTTAAAGGCAATGGCCCAGTCTCGGTGAACAAATCTTTAAATACGTTGAAGGATAGATCTTCAGTTTCCAGCCATGTTATTTAAAAAGGATTTACCCTTTCTTTTTCTATTGTACTTCAGACCGTGCAGATAATATCTGTAAAGTTCAAATATCCAAATCTGGCCACAGCTGCAAAATAAAAAGAAAACCTTCAAAAAACCTGACTGTTAGCAATGAAATGTTAATAGGTGTCTCAAACGTTTTGCTTACAGATGCTGGTCACCATTATTTAATCTTTGCCCCATTAATTTAAAAAAAAAGACCTCTATCAAAAGAATCAGAGTTAAAGGTTAAGTGTGTGTGTGTTAACAAATGTACACACACACACACACACACACACATATACATATATATATATACATCCAAAATGGACAGTATATGTATATACATATATGTATTAATCAAGGGATGTAGTGGCTCAGTGGCTAAGATGCTGAGCTTGTCAATCAGTAGGTCGGCAGTTCAGGGGTTCGAATCCCTAGTGCCATATAATGGAGTGAGCTCCCGTTACTTTTCCCAGCTTCTGCCAACCTAGCAGTTCGAAAGCATGTAAAAATGCAAGTAGCAAAATAGGGAGCACCTTTGGTGGGAAGGTAACATCGTTCTGTGCGCCTTTGGCGTTTAGTCATGGTGGCCACATGACCATGGAGACGTCTTCGGACAGCGCTGGCTCTTTGGCTTTGAAACGGAGATGATCACCACCCCCTAGAGTTGGGAATGATTAGCACGCATGTGCAGGGCAACCTTTACATTTATATGTATATATACATATATACATACATACATACACACACACACACACACATGGTGCAGGAGTATATATATGTATGTATATAGCATGTGCATATGTGTGTTATGTATCTATTTGGGTAGATATACACTAAGATCAGGCAACAGATTTTCATTTTTAATGTGGGATGGTGCTCTCAGTAAAAAAAATGACAATAAAGTTATCTTACTTGTTTTCTATAAGAAAATACTGTTGATCTGCATGTTCCCCATCATGCTGATCTGTGGATGATTTATTTCAGAAATGTCACTGTTGCCCTGGGGATGCCCAGTTTGGGACTCCTTTCATTTCCCTGGAAGGAGCTAGGAGCAAAGGACGGGAACTCAACCCCATCCCACAGCAGCTCTTGGGTCTCGAACATGGTCTTGCGTTTCAACCACTTGAGCTGCCGTGCTTTTCATGTGTTTCATTATTAACAAATAGACCTTCAATAAGTCTCCTCTTCCAGCAAGTGGTGTTAATGCATGAGATGGCACAATATGGTTGCTCATTCATCCATATGCCCTTTCCCAAAGTTTCGAATCTCTTTCCCAAAACACAACCATTTGCGCATCTCAGCATCTTTCCTGAATGCAAAACCAGTTTGAATGCAAACGTGGATTTCCCCTGCTCTCTCCCAGTTCCTGAATAAATTCCCAAGCTGCTGGTCCTCTTCATTTCATTAGTGAAAAGAAGGACCAGGGGAGACAGGATAGCAGTTTTCCAATATCTCAAGGGTTGCCACAAAGAAGAGGGAGTCAAGCTATTCTCCAAAGCACCTGAGGGCAGGACAAGAAGCAATGGGTGGAAACTAACCAAGGAGAGAACCAACCTAGAATTAAGGAGA
The DNA here is from genome assembly GCA_032467955.1 of Pseudoxenodon macrops. Classification (NCBI taxonomy): domain Eukaryota; kingdom Metazoa; phylum Chordata; class Lepidosauria; order Squamata; family Pseudoxenodontidae; genus Pseudoxenodon; species Pseudoxenodon macrops. Next base: position 1,869 of record JANHFT010006602.1, on the reverse strand, counting down.
AATTTCCTGACAGTGAGAACAATTAACCAGTGGAACTGCTTGCGTCCAGAAATTGGAGGTTCTCCCTCACTGGAGTTTTTAAAAAGAGATTTTGTTTTTCTTTAAGAAGAGATTATTTTTCTGGAATGGTAAAGGATCTCCTGCTTGAGCAGGGGGTTAGACTAGAAGACCTCCTAGGTCCCTTCCAACTCTTCCAAACTCTGTTATTCTTCAAACTGTTCCTTGAGTTCTGCTGAAAAGCTTCCACCACCACCACCCCCCATTTTCATGCAGACGGATGGAAGTCATTAATTTCCTTTTGAGGGGGGGAAAGTTTGCAAAAATTGAGCTGCTGCAATTTAGCCCAATCTCTGTCCTTTCCCATCCCTGCCTCGTTCCTTTGCTGCTTGTCAAAAAGAGGAGACTGGGATATGGCGAGGTCAGAATGGGATGGGTGGGAAACAGCTTTTCAGATGGGGAAATTTCTCATTAGTGTGAAAAATAAATATCCCAATGAAATCAGGTTTGGGCTAACGCCAGTGGAAACACTGCCTCAGTCTGGACAGGAGATAGAGAGGTTGTATTTGTCTGGCCGGTATCAAAACAGGATTATGATCAGCCTGCCTTCGTCTCGCAGCCCAATTGCACCCAAAGAAGCCACGGAAAATATATTTCCCGCTACATCCCCAATATATTGTCTTGATTTTATCTCCACTTAACCCCAATGCTGATACGATAGCAGTCTTCCAGTACTTCAGGGGCCAACCTCTTCTCCAAAGCACCTGAGGGCAGGACAAGAAGGAACAAGTGGAAGATCATCAAAGAGAGATCCAACTTAGCGCTAAGGGGAAACTTCCTGCCAGTGAGAACAATTAATCTGTGGAACAGCTTGCCTCCAGAATGCCCAAAGGTGTTTTTTTCTCATCCAAGAAGCTTCTTCAGAAATGAAATATTCTCAATGAGGAAAAAAAAAAAGAACCAAGAAAGTCCAGTTGCCTTTTGGGAAGAAAACATCTTTGGGACAACCATGACCTGGACAACTAAGAATCTCCATAGACATTTAAGCCAGGCCTTCCCATGAACATGGTCCTTGCTTGAAATATTATTACCCACCCTCCTGAAATAATACCAAACTCTGGTGCAGGGAAATGGAAATATACCTGGATAAATGAATAAGGAGAATAACCTTTCTTTACCTTGATTAGTCAACAGGTATCTCTGGGATGCCCAGCCATGAAAATAAGCTGCTCCTGCTGTTTTATAGGAGCTGGTATTCAGAGCCAACCTATTTTTCTTTGCTTCAGGCCGATTCAAGAATCCATTAAACTGTTTGGGAGGATACATGCAGACACAGGTCGGGGCTCCCAGTAGTAATACTAAAATAGTACTACTAGCATCTGTTCTGAAACCACCGAGCGGCAGGTTTATGAACCATCAGGACGGCTAGTCCTTCGGGCTGGAGGGTTGCATTTTTGTTACAGAATAAGGGAGGTTTGGGGAGTGGAAAAAACCGTAGCCTTGAGTAACTTTGTATTAGCACTTTATTTATAAATGTACATAACACGGCACGTAGGTAGACAGTTCCGGTCTTTAAAACAGCATCAGTTCCCTCAAGGGGACACAGTGTAATTTTAGAGATATTCAAGACCACCTCAACTTACATTTCTAACCTTTAGCTGGTGATTTTGTACAAGATGAGGGGTTTTTCCCCTCAAACCTCGATCCAAATAATTGGTATGTTATGTTGCCATCTAGTAATCTACCAGTTATTATAGATCTTTAAAACTCATTCAGGAAAACCTTTTCTAGTCACTAGATAGATAGATAGATAGATAGATAGATAGATAGATAGATAGATAGATAGATAGATAGATAGATGATAGATAGATA
>JANHFT010006601.1:49258-61348 GCA_032467955.1 Pseudoxenodon macrops | reverse complement strand
GAATAGAATAGAATAGAATAGAATAGAATAGAATAGAATAGAATAGAATAGAATAATTTATTGGCCAAGTGTGAGTGAACACACAAGGAATTTGTCTTTGGTGCATGTGCTCTCAGTGTACATAAAAAGACAAGATATATCCATCAAGAATTATAAGGTACAACACATAATGATAGTTGTAGGGTACAAATAAGCAATCAAGAAACAATATCAATAAAAGTCGTAAGGATACACTCAACAAGTTACAGTTCTGCAGTCATACGTGGGAGGAGATGGGTGATAGGAATGATGAGATGACTAATAATAATAGTAATGCAGTCTTAGTAAATAGTTTGACAGTGGTGAGGGAATTATTTGTTTAGCAGGATGCGAGGGGTCAGTAAATATTTTCTCAGCCCTCTTTTTGACTCATGCAGTGTATAGGCCCTCAATGAAGGCAGGTTGGCAGTAATTATTTTTTCTGCAGTTCTGATTATCCTCCTTCATTTCTTATGAATATATTTTGTCACTATAAACCTACAGCTCATATCAATGTTTGGAATGGTTCTAAGAGCGATATACAAGCCTTGAAGGAATATCGCAGTGACCTCTTTTGTAATCCATTTAGTTTTTAGCAATCATTAGAGGATTTTCCTCCAATTACTTTTCAACCTTTAAAAGTTTAACATGAATTTAGATTCCTGCTCAAATTTAATGAAAGTTCAATCACAGCATCAGTTATTTCAATTAGGAAAAAAAAAGCTATTCATCGCTTATATTCCCACCATGTTCATTTTCAAATTAAGAATACAAAAGAGAATTTTATTATGTTCTTGTCCATTTAAAACTTCCATGCAGTGACATTTTGGGGAAGGCAAATCATTTCTATAATTTTAGAGATTGTCTTAAATAGAACCTTTTTACAATGGCAGTATTTATATTTAACTCCTCAAGTGGGCATGCACCATTACTGCTTTTCACTTTCGTGTTTTTCAGAAGTCTTTTCAATTTTGGTACCCCTTAAAATTTGGAACTTTCAGGCCAATCATTCATTCCAATTCAGGGAATACAGCATCTCAAACCACACACAGCAATAAATCTGAAGTCATTTTAGAAAGGTTTCATTATTGGCTGAGAAGCTTAAAAACCCAAAGGAAAAAGAAAGAAAGAAAAAGCCACAGATATTAAACCCTGCAAAATGCCAAGATTCTAAAATAAAGGAGTAATACATATGAGATTTTAACGTATATAAGGGAGCATATCATCATGATTTGTTAAAGGTAAACATGCTCTTAAAATAATCTGCTCTACTAAGAGAGCTGGGATAACATTTCTAAGCACTCCACTACCAGTAGGTAGATAAAATGGAAGCAGAAAAATGTTAATTATTCCTATTCCTCCAAACAGATAAAAATGGAAGCAGAAAAAAATTATTTCCTCCTCCTCCTCCATAACCTTTTCTCAAGGTTTTCTCTGGAGATAGGTATTTGGTCATGGAGAGAATAAAATCATGATGTAACTTTAGAGACAGGGTAAAAAATAAATGCATTTATTGCTGTCAAAAAGTTTGGCAGCTGCTTCTTTATAATCTTTTTTCTTTTTTCTTTTTCTTTTTCTATTTTATTTCTTATAATATTCTTCTTTATTTTGCTTGTTTCTCTTCTAATATTAGTATTGCTTATCTTATTAACAATTTCTTCAATAAACATGGTATTAAAAAAACAAACAAAGGAGGGTCATAGAATGGGAAAACATTACAAATTTCTGATCATCACTGTGAAACTGTTACTGTACAGCTATAAAGGGCAACAGCAAGAGAGGAACAGGAGGGAGAGGGAGGGAAAGAAAGGGAGAGAGAAAGGGAGATAAAAAGGGAGGGAGCATAGCACCTCAAGTATACCAATCCTCCCATATCCCAGTGGAATTTCTGTGGGTTTTTTTTAAGTGGCATTGGGTGTGAAAATCTGAGATTATAATCTCATCAAATAATTATTTTTTTCTACCCATAATCTTTGAAATCACACTTTTGGGTAATGTAATAGTATTACTTAATCTTAGTCAACTATCCCATCACAGTAAAGGAAAAGCAAGATAACACGACTTGCTGTATTTTTTGCACTATAAGATGCTCTGGACCATAAAACGCACCTAGCTTTTCTGGAAGAAAATAAGAAAAGAAATCTGCCTCTGCCTCCCAGCAACCATCGATATTCATCTGGCTAGCATCCTTGCAGCAAACCGCCTGGTCAGCTTCAGTACCTTATTACAGCCTGATTTAGCATGGGCAGCTGATTGGTGGTTGGATCGGTCCCCCAGAATAATGCTGATCAGCTGTTCCAGGCTGCGGGGATCACCACCGCCTATTCTTACCTCTGCATGTTCCATTTTTGGCCTCCATGTGTTCCATTTTTGGCCCGTTCCAGGCAGCAGGGATTGCTGCTGATCGCCGCCGCCCCCAATTGGTGGTGATTGGCAGTGATGAGTGGCAGTGATTGGTGGCAATCCCTGCCACCTGCAATGGGCCCAAAATTGGGCATGCTGAGGCCAAAAATGGGAAACACAGAGGCCAAAAAAATTGGGCATGTGGAGGCCAGAAACAGCTGAAGGGTGAGGGATGGTAGGTGGATGGAGCTTCGGCAACATTTGCTCTATAAGATACGCAGACATTTGCACCCCCTTTTGGGGGGAAAGTGCATCTTACAGACCGAAAAATACGGTAATTTACTGAGGTTCTCTCAAAGGTGCTTTTTTCAAGAAGCAACTGGATTTTCCTTTCCTTTTCTTTCTTTTATTTTCTTTTTCTCATCCAAGAAGCTTCTTCAGTTCCTGACTCTTCCTGTGTTTTAATCTTGACCCAAGTATCATTCATCTATGAGGATGAAAGTTCATTCTCCAAACTTGTGGGTTGGTTTCTGAACATTTTGTTACCAGGCTAGGTAACATCTTCAGCAGAGTTTAGAGGGTGTTTTTCTGTTTACAAGGGTTTCAGGTATGGGTGTGTCAAGTGAGGGTCTTGTGATGGGTCAGCTGTGAGTCATCAGTGAGTGTTATGATGCATCTTGTGATGAGGATATTACATCAGGTCGGGGATATTGGGAGGTGAACTGCTGGTGGGAGGGGTTGTGTGGGTTGGTTAAGTGTTGATGCTATCTCTGGTTGGCTGTGTGGTTGATTTGGATTCTGAGAGGTTTGCAGGCTGGCTGTAGGTCAATATGTCTGATGATGGAATTGCTTGTGGATTGCCAGGCTTCAATAAACTCACAAGTGTGGCAGGTGGTACCACGGCAAATGATTTTTGTTGTTGTTGCTCCAATCGAGCTGGTGCTGTTTGGCTTCAGTGTGGGTAGAGATTAAAGATTTGGGATTGTGGCGTTTGATTGCCAGCTGGTGTTTGTGGATTCTGTTTTTTAATTGATGTGATGTTTATCCTAATTAGAATTGGTTGCAATGGTTAAAAAAATTAATATTACGACACACAGCACCCGAAGCACACCACACTACATGGCACTACATGGCACCTGAAGCACATTACACCATATGGCACCCAAAGCACACCACACAGCCAACCTCCATGCAAAAACTGACCCTACACAAAAGGGATGATGGAAATGACAGCCGAAATTCTCCAACCCCTAGGAATAACAATAGTCCACAAACCCATAGCCACCGTCCACCAGGAATTATCCAGAACCAAAGACAAAATACAGAAGGATGAAAGAAACAATGTGATCTACAAAATCAACCGTAACCATTGCAAAACTAATTATATGTGGGACAAACATCACATCAATTAAAAACCAGGTTTCAGGGATATGACATCATCTATCTCCTGTTTACAACACCATTTTTCAGCAGTTCCAAAAATGTTCCATACCCATTTGCACTATTTAGGTAGGGGGCACAATAAACCTCCAAATGGCCTTAACAAATCTCAGAGAGTGTGCTAATGACCAGATAACTGCAAGATATATAAATCCTTCCCTTGTCTACCATTTAGTCAGAACTGAAGAAACTTTGGGATAACCATGAACTGGATGATTGAGATATAGACATTTGACTGAGATTCATTTTTAGTCCAATGTCTATGAAAGAGTAGAACCACGGTCAATGGCCATATAAGGTTTATTAAGGAAATAATATTTCCTGATGGAAGTCTGCATCTTTGAACTTTCTGTCCTCATAGTTTGCGAAAAAGGAAAGAAATGTTCCTATCTGCCTGAAGAAAATAAGATGGGGGAGGGGGCTGTTAAATCTTCAGTCAGGAAACTTTCCGGTCATGGAAAATGGTAACAAAGAGAACACCTAAGAGATCAATACTTAAAAGTAGAAGGAGGAGATATATCTCCAGCATATCCATTTGAGTATTTCCATTATAGCTAGACAAAAGCAGTCAGCTAGCCTGATGCACCACTCAAATTATACACTATTTGTTTGGCTAAACTCCAACGTCTCTCTTTTACAGATAATGTGAAGGGAAGAAACAGGATGAAACAGAAATTGTTTTGAAAAAACACAGTTACAGAGAATAATAATGCATGCATTCTCACATGCTAATGTACATAATCACACATTATAACCTGGCAGCTCTTCAGCCTCTGACTGACAGATATTTAAGAGCATGCTTTCTTCTAACCAATACTCAATTTACAATTAAGTTCTATAATTTTACATATTATAAAAGCAGAAGCCAGGAAAAAAGACCCAGAGAATGGAATGAAAAGCAGTAACAGGAAAGAAGGATAATCTATTTATTCCTATTCTTAGTAATTTGAGAATAAGTGGGTCATTTCTTTGATGGTAAATCAAGCTGGACTTGTAATAAACACACACACACACACACACATACTAAACCATAATTGTACTCCTACACAACCCAGAGTTTTTCCAAGCTGATTGTCTGGGGTGCTATTTCAGCTATTAAGCATTGGCATTTACAGCCGAAATATCAAGCTACAAGGATTTATACCTTATTAATGTATCCATAGAACAACCCTAAAAATAAGCATGCAAACTAAGCATACTAATTAAAATTATCTAGCAAAAATAATAATGCACACAATAACTAGAATGTAGTTAATTTGACATATAGATACCGGTACTAGTACTTACAAACCAATTTTGGGGAAACGAATTTCAAATGATGGCTCAGAATATATTTTTTTATCTCATAAAGTTTAATAATCCTACTTATAATATTCCATTATGAACTTTGACTTCTTTCAGAAATGGAGCATCTAACAGCAGTTTGTCATGCTTATGATCATCAAGATTAATTGAATCAAGAATAGTGTTTCCAAATATTTGCATACATATCCCATCCACTCACCCAGCCGTAAACTGTAGATATTTCACTGTAATTAGGAAAGGGCATTAAAGAGTATACAACAGGGGCTAATTTGGCACTCATATTGAAATAAAGAAACAGCAAATAAATAAACAATTTAGTGACTAGGAATGACCTATGGCTACTTTCAGTAATAATTTACATTGGAAGAAGGAGGGAAAGAAATAGATTTCTTTATTAAAAGAGTTACTACATGAATTTGGTTTAATACTGATTAATTCTATAGTTCAAAAAAGTAAAATGATGATGTCGTTTTGTAAAACAATTAAACCTATTTGTGGGACATGTTTCTCTGACTGTTTTACATCAACAGTAATTGTGTTACATCAAGTGAATCGAACAAGAGAAAAGCTCCAATACAAAGGATGTTCAATTATCCAAAGGAAATTACAGAAGATTATAATCCTTCTCACCCCTAACATTTACCTTTGTGCACATGTACCAATAAAAGAAAGGACCTCAGTTACATTATAATAATCCCAAGTCTTGTGAGTGGCCCTTATTACTATAATTTAGGTGTAAAAATACATAGCATTTTAGCTTGAGTTCATTGCAGAAAAGTAACATGGGAAGACTGATGTTGAGGTTGGAAATTCTCAGTTTAGCATTGCTCAAGTTTGCAGTTGAATTCCTAAAAGACATTTTTATCACAGTTTTGTTTGAAAAACACTATTTTAGCAGTATGAAAGACAGTATGTTGTAATGATTACAATTTTAACCAAGGAGTTAAGCTTTGGTTCAGATCAAGCCAACATTTGAACCAATTGTTACCTCTCAGTTGAATCTGTCTGATAGGCTTAATGAGGAAGCTATACGAGGGGGCAATAAAAATACAATGGGTATATAATAGATTTTCATGATGTATGATAAATTCTGAAATTTCTCGTATAGCTGCCATATATAGTCATTTAGATGTAGAAAGAAAGAGAAGGAGATATATAGGAAACCATTGGTACTTTGTGATTCATATTCAGTATCAAAACGCCCTTCAAAAATTGCAATGATTCCCACCTAACAAACTGAAAATTTTGTACTGTCTGGTAATACACCCAGAACCTTTGCTTTATAAATTTTATTTCTGCAACAGTATAATTATTACCTATCATATTATAGTGTCAGAAAACAGTTTAAGCTCTAAGGGTAAGCTTATTCCAGAAGGTAGAGAGGTGGAAATAAAGTCTAGTACAGTGGTACCTCGGTACATGTCATTAATTGATTCTAGGAGGTATGATGAGTACTAAAAGAGAAGAGTCCCAGACAAACCACGTGACTTACCATGTGACTCTTTATTTCATCCTGGAATAAAAATTTATCCTGTAACCTGACAAATTTGAAAAAATTGTCCTGTAAACTGCAACTCATATATTGAAAAATCATTTGAACCTCTCAACTTGACCAGGGTAAAGCAATAGATGCAATCTAGACAGACTTCTGCAAAGCCTTTGATTCAGTGGTACATGACAAATGTCTGTTAAAACTAAGTTCTTATGGCATTTCTGAATCTTTGCACAAGTCGATAACTGCATTCCTATCAAACAGGCAACAAGTATGGTAGCCAAAATTGGAAACGCTATATCAAACCCTGCACCTGTTAACAGTGGTGTTCCCCAAGGCAAGCGTTCTAGGACCAACTTTCTTTCTGCTTTACATAAACGATGAAATGCACTTCTTACTAGAGACTGGCAGCTCGGTGGCATCTGTCAGCCTTTGTGTGCAGGGAAAAAGCTTGCACAGTAAAGAAAAACTTATTGTGAGTGCGAGGCAATTAAGTTATTGCACTTGCAATATGTTTTTCTTTACTGTGGCAAAGTGTTTCCCTGCACCCAATAGCTGAGAGACACCATGGAGCTGCCAGTCTCCAAGAAAATGCACGTCTCGCAGTGGGGCACAATTTGGGGGTGGCAGGTGTGGCATGGGATGGGGCAGGGCCACTAAAGGAGGGAATTTTTTTTCTACCTTTTCCTGTGGGCGTGGCTTGGTGGGGGTCATGTGAATGGGCATGGGCGTGAGTGACAGCAAGTTGGCCACACCCAGTCAATCACATGACCATCAAACCACACCCACAAAATAAGCCACGTCCATCTAACTGGTAGTAAAAAAAATTAGAACCCACCTCTACTGTCTACATATTCTGTGTTGTTCCTGACTGCTTTCTTGCCACCTGTTTGATTAGTGCGCTTGATATGGCACTCAGTATGATTTGACAGATGATTTATATAGAATTTGTGCATCAAGGGGTCAACTCCCCTGAGGACAGGGATGGTGTGGTTAAATCATCATTACAATTGCCCCCAATCTTCATTGCAATAGTTTTATATAACAAAACTATCATCCTGAAAAAGTGGTCATCACTGGATGTTGTGGCTAATTTCCTTCACAGTGTCTCATGAGGAATTGAATTATAATCTGCCCTTAATAAAAGCAACATAAAAGCAACATGTCTTTGATAGGGGTAGAATATTTTTTCAGGTAACTGATATCAAATTGCATCTGATCCAAACTTTGCTTCTTTGGGAGCCAAGATATCTGAATACATCCAATCTAAAGATTTATGGTATAAAATTAGGATAAGGTTGGCTAATTATTGTCAATAAACTGATTGTTTAATACCTGCCTTTTATCTATTTCCTTTCTTCTATGCTGAAAGAATTATAGAATTAAGCCATATTTTGGGGGATGCCCTCAAATTACTCTGTGAACTTCATTGGCTAAGGAAGATCTAGAATCTATGTCTGTCTGCTCCTAATCTGATCTCTTAACCACTACATAACAGCTGATGTTCTGTGAAAATGGGGGGAGGGGGAGGAGGCAGGAAAATCTGAGGCTAAGCATCCATCTTTGATGAAAGCTATCATGGAGTATTAGGCATAGTACAGTTTTGTCCCATCACCACTCTAAAAGAAATGGATCCTGGCATTCTGCAGAAACAAAATATAATCTCATGGAAGTATGACTTCTTTCTAAGCCTAAAGAGTTCAACGAATGCAGCTCTGTGGAATAAACACAAAAGGACAAGTTGAGTGCTTTCACCAAGCACAGTGACACATCTTTTCAATTTCCATATGACTGGTCTCTTCAGATATCTCAGGCCCAATGTAAATTGTGTGTGAAGCATCCCTTTGTAAAACCAGTTGAGACATATAGTTTGTTCTTTTCTTGTCACAGGCCTGGTTGCAGTCTATTACTTTCCATCCTCCATCAAAATAACCTGATTGTAGAAAGCTGTACTTTTAGATTTGCAAGCTGTTCATAAGCATGTCACTTCTAATTCAGTCCTGCAGTGCATACATGGCTTGAGGAAAATGTTATTCTGTCATAAACCAAACTCTAAAGACAAAATTCTGCAAAGCCTTTGAAAAACAGACATTGTCCCCCAAACCAAACATTTTTGTAAGAACTGTGTGCCAAAAACAGGTATGGTCCAAATTAGCAATTGTTAGAGTAAAGCCCAAGCTAGAGGCTAGCAGCAAATCACCAATTTCTTCTTGATGCCTTTTCATCTATCTCTTTCGCCTCTTTTCTTCACCAGTATTCACTGTCACTTGATTTCTTTCACTTCAAAATAGTTTCTTATGCTCCCTGTCCCTCTTTTTCTCCTGTGCTTTCTTTATCCCTCCCTGTTGAAAATACCCGGCTTATTTAAAGTAGGTGGGGGAGAGAAACAGCCTGAATATGGGGATAGAAATTTGTTTCTGGGATTGAGAGATAAGCAGGCTTGCTTAATATGAGGATGGGACAGATTTGGGAAATGCCACTCTGTGGACTAGACTGGGATATTAAAAATCGTCATAGAATCATAGCGGTCATTTAGCTCAGTGGACGATCTGCCAAATATATGGAAAATATGAGTAAAGGGTGTTAGATCACGCGAGTAAGGAAGACACGAGGCGCAGGAACAGTATCAACCATCAGCACCAGTTAATTGTATCTGTGACACATCTTTAAATGTTCAGTTGACTGAGTTTCATGTTTAATGAATAAAAGAGATAAAAATTGTCAATAAGAAAGACAAATAAGTCTGGATAGTGGATGTGGCAGTGCCAGGAGACAGCAAAATAGAAGAGAAAGAACTGGAGAAGATAACAAAATACAAGACAAATAGAAATAGAGTGACTGTGGCAAAGGCAAGCAAGGGTAGTACCAATGGTAATAGATGCCTTGGGTGCAATCCCAAAACAACTGGAGCACCACTTGAACACCATTGGCATTGACAAATTCGACATCAGTCAATTGCAGAAGGCAGCTCTACTTGGAGCAGCTTCCATCCAGCGATGATATCTGTAACACTATTAAACATCCAGATCTGCCTATCCCAGGACTCGATAGGTGGACAGAAATGTCAAGCCCAGTCTGAACATCTGGCTGACTGTGCGATGACTAATAATAATAATAATCTTCCTGCAAAAATTATTAAATATTTATTTTCACTTTGGTAGGATTCTATGAGTTCATTTCTGATTATATGGAACTTAGAGTAGATGATGATCTGAGTGAACAAATTCTCAGATAACAAGATACCATGATTTTATTGCTTTAGGATATTTTCAGCTTGATGTCAGATTCATCAATCTATCCACAGATTCTGAAATAGTATTGAAACAGAACAGTAAATCCGACCCTGAGAATATATATTCAACAACACTGATAATTAATTATTCCACTAACTTTAATGCTGAAATACATATGGATAGATTTGTTTATTTCTCCAAGAGACACCAGAATAAGTAGTAATATGTTCTCATCATAGAAAACAGGAAAGCAGCCAGTAGTGTATTTACTTTGAAGGGAGTCTGACCAACAAACAGAAAATTGAACTGTAAGAAAGAGATTAAATGGTAAATTGGTTACCTTCCAATTCTAACTTTTCTCCCTCCAACTTAATCCAGAGTACTATAAGGCACTGGTAATCTGCTGCAAAAGAAAATAAACTAGAATGGAAACAGCTTAATATCTGAGACACACTAATGAAAAACTGGGCTGCAGATGTATATTGTACTTGTACATCTATGTCTTCAATTGAAATCTCCCAGTATTCCTGGATTCCAATATACATCTCTTTTTGGGACAAGAAATTAATCTACTTATTGAAACTCTTTACAATGAAATTACAACTCAAGTTTAAATACAAGAAGAATCTTTTCAAATTGAAAAGGAAATATAACGTCTTAGATGCTCTGACAGTTACAATGGTTTTGAACACTGCACAAGTTTTATGTTGTGGAAATGCTATATGCTTTCTTCTCTCTAATATCCAGATTTGAGCAGCTTGTTGAAAAGAAGACAATATGTTTCTTTCAAGGATAAAATTAGATTTTATCTCTAGGAGTGGAAGTCACACCTACTTGTATTTATTTGTGTTCAAATGTCTGTATGTGTTGCATTTTTATCAAGTATTCCTACAACTGGTAGCTGTAGAGTTGATCTTATCAGACCAATCACAGTTTTTCTTCTCCTACTAATATCCTCAGAATGTTCTGGGATACCATACAGATAAAATGAAGGTAACTGTAAAAAATGTTAGAGGAAAAAATATTTTTTTAAACCCATAAGAAAAATATTCCTAGTTCACAAACAGCCCCTATGCTTCTGTTTACCTCTACAAACTACCAATAAATAAAAGTGAGGTTTTTGCTTATTTTTCGTGCCCCATAGAAGAAATAAAGATTCATACTCCACAGTATGTTCACACACTGAAAAAGAAACACAGGAACAATGTACCTGCAAATAAAGCTACTATTTACTTGTAAAATCTGACTCCATTTTCTTATATAATATTATTTTCCTGTCCAATTTGGCTCCTTGGGTGACCATATTTTTAATATTTTAATATTAATGATATAATGTTCCACAGTTGTCCTTCTCCCAAAGAAATTCAAAAATGTTACATTAAAGAGAAATTGCAAAATTTTGTCTGACTTTAACTGACAGAAAAATTACATCGGGCAGCTTCCTGAATTTATTTACCCAATGTTATCCAAAGCTGAGCTTTAAGATTGCATTTGTCTCCAATTCAGGATATGCCTGAATTGGCAAATATGTTTTAACTTTACGCTTGACCAATATGAAGTTGATTAATGACACAAATGGGGACTGCCATATATTCTATTCCCCTTGCCTCCTCTCAAAGCAAGAATTTAAGAAGTAATTAATTGTTGAAATGATGCATAGCTATCAGAAAGAGCCAATTCTAGAAATGGTAAATCCTTCAGTCCTATTAAAAAATAAAGTGGAATTGTGTGCTATTTCCGAGTGCAGGTGAATTCACAGAAGGCTAAAGTAACAAGAAGGTGATGTAATTGTTGCAGTGATTCAGAAATGAAAAGTAACCATATTTGCAAATTTATATGCCTGGCCATCTCACAAAGAAGTGGCTTTGGATGATGCCCAATAAAACTATAAAACACTATATAAATATAAAGCAATACATCAAATAACAATTGCAAGTGTCACTAATTTCAGATATCATTTAGTAGCTTTATTTGGAAGTAGGTAACAAATTGAGGGCATTTTACCCTGAAGAGTGTAAAGAGTGTTACACATTTTATACTGAAGAATGAAAAAGTGAGTTTTGCCACTTATATTTCTGGAACAATATTCATGCTCTTTTAATGTAGCCTGTCACGTTTTTACACATAATGACTTTGTGATTTATATAAATATACATATACATATACATATACATTTGTTTTTTGATTTTACCGAAACGTTGTGCTAATGGCACCTTTGATTCTACATGGGAAAGAACCCGAACAACAAAATACCTACAT
>JANHFT010006601.1:27215-45029 GCA_032467955.1 Pseudoxenodon macrops | reverse complement strand
ACCAAAGACAAATTCCTTGTGTGTCCAATCACACTTGGCCAATAAAGAATTCTATTCTATTCTATTCTATTCTTATTGTCTCACAATTATTATGGAATTCTTGGCCATTTTGACCATTTTCTCAAAGATAGAACCTTGGAAAACTGATAGTTAAACATGTCAGAATATTGGGAATGAAGAGCAAGACTTTTCTAAATTATGAACTTTAATCCAATTTCTATAGTTTTCAAAACACCAAGGTTCACTGTGCATAATTCTACCAATCTCTTGGTAGCTGTTGGCTTATCTTGCAAGCATATATAAAGGAGAAAGACAAATGAGAAAAAATGTGCTTTGCTTTATAATTATGCATGTTTCATGCCAAGGTTCTATTTTAAACACAGGAACCTAATAAAATTTGTATCATATATTCCTGCTGAAGATTCTAAGAACATTTAAAAATATTGTTTTCCTTTTCAATATTTCAAAGCACTCAGCACTATCTTTTCTCCTGAACTTTTGTACCTACTTCAAAATTATATGTTTCCCTCTGTATATAAAACCTGTCAGAATAATACAGGAGAAAAACAAGCAAGGGTTTCTATAAAAATAAGATCCACTTTTTTATTTTAGATTTGAGTTTCTAAGTTAAGAGATATTAATATTTATGGAAAGGCAAGGAAGATTATGCTTTGTGTAGTTTTTTCTCCCAGTATGGAAATGTAAACCTAATGTAAAAAAAATTACTTGCATACTCATCTATCCAGTTTTAAGAGCCTTACTGCTTTCAAAAAGTTCATACTTTTGAATCATTTCTCTGAGGTGAGGAACGAAGTAGTGATTCTACTTTCATTTGCAAGGGGTGGCTTTAGAAAACAATATTGTATAAGTCTATGTAGAAACCCTAAAAATTATATTGCAATGTTTGTAGGAGTTCTGAGGCAAAATGCTGGAAAAACCCATTTCTACTTCTCCATAATGAAAGAATTGTACATTCCTGAACAGCTGCCAAAAATTCATTCCCAAGCTGGATGATGGACAAGAAATTGAAGCTGGATGCCAACAAAATGGAGATCTTATGAATGTAATACTCAGATATGGAAATTGGCTGAAATCTCACAGTGCTAAAAGATATGTAGCTTGCACTGAACCTGTGATCATCATTGTCATTAGAGTGACTTCTAGACCTACTACCAACTTTCATTGATACACCAGTGGAAATATGCCCTCGAGACAAAGTAGTTGATTGCTCCTTAGAGCACACATTTGAGGAAAAAAATGATGGAAAAGATAGATAAAACACCGGATCTTCAAAGTTAAAAATAAATGATGAGTTATAAGCAAATATTCATATCAGCACATCATTTCTTCATTTCTAACTTCATGAATAAAGTTAATGGTTTATGCTTTTAAGCCCTACTTCAGGTCTCCAGTCTCAGGACAATGGTGACTGTTGAACATCTGTCATTCATAAGAAGTATCTTGCAATCATTTCTTCTATATTCTTACCACTATACAATCAACGATGTCAAGACTACTTTTCTCCTTGCCATTTATTCTTCTGGAAAACATACATTACAGCATTCCAGGAGTTCTGCTCCATGAAATTGAAAGGCACTGTAATGATATGCTACCATTCAGCCTTCTAACCCTAGGGAAATAAGAACTGTGTTCCTATATTTGTCCAAAGATTCTAGAAGGTGAAAATGCAAATTATTTGATTCAATATGCAATTAATATCAGTTGAAGTTGTATCATGCTTCAACAAAAAAGTATAAAATTTGGTGGGTATATATTTAACCCAGGAAACTCATGACAGAGGACATGGTGATGTAGATTGGATAAATTCATAGTGCATGGGACTATAATGCTGCAAAACACTACCAGGTTTATATCTCCATTTTTTTATTATGAGCGCCCCAGTTATAGCTGGTTACCTACAACGAGAAATAAAATACTGGAATATGATAGGCTTGATTTGATCCTTCATGGTTATTCTCATCTTTTACTGTTTCACCCTTAGAAACATAGCAGAGTTGGGTTCCTACTGGTTCTATCTGGCTCTATAGAACCAGTAGTAACTTCATGGAGCCAGTTCCATTGGTGTCTCCATGGGCGCCGCCATCTTGGATTTTGCTTCTATGCATGCAAAGAAGCTAGTTTTTGATTGCTGCTCATGGGCGCACTTGCGTAATCCTGAGTGAACCGGCAGCAAAAATATTCACAACCCACCCCTGAAACATAGGAAACTACAGGTGGCGGGAGATACAAATAACAAATCTTTAGCTGTAGTGCAAGGATACAATCCACATTATGTACTGGTGTCCAATGGCAGGACAGAAGCACAGAGGGTTGGGCTTGTGTCATAATATTAAAGCACATATTTCATCCTTTTTTTGTCATTGAAGTTTGTATGGAATGCTTACGCTGAGAAACAAGGAAACTCCTAAGTAGCAAAGCACCCTCTGAAGCTATGTAGAGCCCTAATCATAATGTGAATGCTTGATTCTGAAAGTCCCTTTCTAGTTGAGGAAATTAACAAACTTATTCATATCTGATTAGCCTTTTAGAATCCCTTCTCCAAAACAATAATCTTATCCTATCAGATCCTGGTTTTTTTTTAAGATACTGCCTGATCATCTTATTCTATACTTGACCAATTAAACATTCCCCCCCAATATATGTTAGCTCAAATTTCAGTGGTATTTTAAATTAATTATGAATGTTAATTAACTTGGAAGTTTTCTGAATGTTTCACACTATCCTTCTATAATTTAAAACTATCATATATTTATCCTTGACGGAACTAAGTCTATTTGACCTTTTTTTTTTAGCATTCAGGGATTTCTATTTTTAATTAATGTATCTTCTTGTATTCTAATTATTTTTTTTACAAGAGCCAGACCTAATTTATTATGAAATAGCAGGCATTTTAGACAGTTATGTGTTTGCTTTTTGGGATGCTCATAAAAATAAGCTGTGTTATTTTATTTGTGCTGCATATTTTTTATTTGAACACTAACAAAGGAGCAATGATATTTTATGCTTTTCAGTCCTAGCTATGGGTAAAAAAATCCAAATAACTGTTTTATTCTGTGTTAGTTGATACTGATGTTTGTTTCCGGATTCAACAGAAGAAAACTGCTGAAGTCATCTTGAAAAATCAAGATTACTTGCAAACCAGCTTTCAGGTTTTTTATGGTGAATGCGTAATAACAATTTATAGCTGCTGATGTAAATTCATTTCCACATATTGATTGTCACTTTTTCAAAATCATTCTCTCTCTCTCTCACACACACACACAGAGATAGATAGATAGATAGATAGGTAGATAGAGACAGAGACACAGAGAGACAGAGAGAGAGCATCACCACCACTACCGATCTAGTTTAGTGATGACTCTTGGGCTTTCATAGTGTTTTCTCATTCAATATTACCTAAGTCCAGCCATGCTTAGATTTTTCAAATCCAGCCATGTTAGGGTTGACTTGCCATCTAAGTTGGCTTACAGCAGGGGTGTCAAACTCAATTTCATTGAGGGCTGCATCAGGGTTGTGTTTGACCGCAGGGGGAAGTGGGCATGGTCAGGGTGGATATGGCCAGCTCGACATCACTCATGTCAGGGTTGCCTGTGGCGGCCCGAACATTCTGCCAGAGAAAATGGGCTCCTGACCTCCGTTTTCGGCTGCAACGGCCTCCTGCAACCCTGTGTCAGAGAAAACGGATCTCGGGAGGGCCAGTGTGTGGCTCTCCCAAACTCTGTTTTCACTGGCAGACACACCACAGGCTAGTCCTTCACTGTTTCAAGGGTGGCCCCACAAGCCAGGTCTAAGCACCTCAGGAGCCAGATGTGGCCCCAGGCCTTGAGTTTGACACCCTGTTTTACAGCCATTGGCAAGACCATTTCCAATACATCTTCAGCTTCATCCAGTTTAATTTTGTGCTTCTTCTGACATACCCAATTATTAAAAAAAAAAGTTTTAATTGAACATTTTTCACCTTCAAAAACAAAAAACAACTACAAATACAAAAAAACAAGACAAACATAACAATGGTCATTTTGTCCATTTCTTCACACTCTAGTATCTTTCTGATTATTATTTCATCTGAGAGTGTATGTTTCCAATTTTGTGTAAAGGCAATCCTAGCTGCAGTGAGTATGTGCAGTGTTATATATTGAAAACTTTTATCCCTTTTTGGGTGTAATATTTCCAACAAAAACAATTCCGGTTTCAGTTCTGTGTTTTGTTCCAAAATTTCTTTCAGCCATTTCTTAATTTTGCACCAGTACTTCCTTGTAATGGGGCACGTCCACCATATATGAGAAAATGTTCCAGACGTAACTACATCTCCAACATTTGTGGGATAGATTTGGGAACATTTTGGACAATCTTGCTGGGTGCAAATGTCAACTATAAAACATTTTATAGATATATTTTTTCTTGTGAATTTGAAGTTTATTTCCCATAATTTATCCCAGTGTTCTAATTCTATATTATGACTGAAATTTCTGACTCAACTAATCATTATATCCTTTAATTTCTCTTCCTCCATTTTGTATCTTAAAAGAAAATTGTATATTTTAGTAATCATTTTTCTCCCCGTTCCTTGTAATAATTTGTCCAATTCCAATTGTTTCTCATAGATACCATATTCTCCCCAATCTTTTTTGAATCTTGTCTTAATTTGTAAATTAGGCCACCATTCCATATTTATTCCTTGCGTTTTTAAATCCTGGATCAATTTCAGTTCTCCTTTTTCGTTGAAAAGTTTTGCGTAGCTCACCATTTTACTAAGATCTATAGTATTTGGATATATCATTGCCTCCATCGTCGTTAACCAAATTGGGATTCTCATATAATGGTTCTTTTTAATTTCCCCCCCAGATCTTTAACAGGACATTTCTTACTATGTGCTTCTAAAAGTATGAGTGGGATTTATTCTTCTCCTCCCAGAGAAAACCATCCCAGCCAAGTTGGAGATCATGGCCTTCTAATATTAATATCCTTTTTTTTCAATTGGATCCAGTCCTTGAGCCAGGTTAAGGCTGCCACCTGATAATAAAGCTCCCAATTCGGGAAGCCAAAGCCACCCTTATTTCTGCTATCTTGTAGAAGTTTGAGTTTAATATATGTTTTTCCCCCTGATCAGATAAATTTGGATAGCATTTTATTTAGCTGTTCAAAAAACTTTTTTTTCTAATTTTATTGGTATTGTTTGAAAGAGATAATTTGGCATATTCATTTTAATTGTTGAGATTCTGCCAATTAATGATATCTGTAGTTTAGTCCAAGTATCCAGATATTTTTGTATTTGTCATAGCAACTTATTGTAATTGTCTTCTTTTATCATAACGCATTTTGCTGATAACCATATTCCCATGTATCTAACTTTCTTGGTTCTTGAAATTCTCAGTTTCTCCTCCAGTTCTTCATTTTGTCTATTGATTAGGTTCTTGCTTAATATTTTAGTTTTCTCTTTATTTATTTTAAGCCCTGCCATTTTGCCGAATTGGTTTATATCTTGTAATAGTATTAGCCCAGTTTCTAAATGTTCTTCTATAATAAATGCCAGATCATCCGCAAAAGCTTGCACTTTGTATTCCTGTGTTTTAATTTCTAGTCCCTTTATTTCTTGCTTTTGTCTAATTTGTAACATTAAGGTTTCCATTGAGAGGATGAATAACAGAGGGGATAGGAAGCATCCCTGTCTTACCCCTTTAGTTATGCTGAAACCTTCTGTTAATTCTCCGTTTAATATTATTTTTGCCATCTGGTTAGAATATATCACTCTGATCATTCCGATAAATTCTCTCCGAAGTTCATTGCTGCTAATTGATTCTTGGGTGTGCCTCATAGTATTCTAATACATTCATTATAATTTGTATATTGTTTCTTATCTGTCGATTGGGTAGACATCCATTTTCGTCCAGGTGTATGATTTCATTTAGTATATTTTTAATTCTTTCTGCCGTTATCGCTATAAATATCTTATAATCAGCATTTAACAGTGAGATTGGCCTATACTTTTGGATTTTTGGTTTCTCGGTGTTATCTTTGTGAATAAGCCTAATTAGTGCCTCCATCCAAGATTTTGGCATCTTAGCTTGTTCTAATGTTTCATTGTATATTTCTAATAATAAGTTCTCTAATGGTTTTTGAAATTCTTTATAAAATTCTGCTGGAAGTCCGTCCGGGCCTGAGGTTTTGTTGTTTTGTTGTTTTTGGATTACCCTCTTTAACTCTGCCATCGTTATTCTCTCATTTAGTATTTTCTTTGTTGATTCCAGTAGAGTTGGAAGATTTCTCTCTTGTAAGTATCTTTTAATGTCCTCTTCTGACATACCCACTTTTTATTTCATCTAAATGCTCAGAAACAGCCACTGTTATAAACAGCTTTTCACTTCTTTAAACAAGCACTCAATTTTCATAACACATATGTTAGACATTTTCATACACATATTAAACAAGACATATATCAGTCTCATTCTCACTGGTCTCATTTGAGGCAATGATGAATCTGCATACAGATGGAAGGTTAAACAACCAGCCTAGTGGTGTGACCAGAACAATCTGTAACTGAACACACTCAAAACCTTAGAAATGATGGTAGACTTTAGGAGAAACCCTCCCATACTGTTCTGACCTAGGCCTCTTGATTAAACTAAATCAAAAAAATGATGTGTAACAAACCTCTGTTTATTTCCAACGACTGTAAATTATGTCCATTCAGAGCCGTACTAAGTCCCCAACAAGGTTATTAACCAACCTTTAACTTTCTTGGCACACTGCCAAAGTACTAATTGGCAAGGAGCTGCTCAAGGTCAAACAAAACATGGAGGCCAAACAGATCTGCTGAGGTACACCAACTGACATTGAACAAAGTTGCTTCCTGCAATAAGCACCTCCATGTGTTTCCTTCTTCTGTCCTATGGAAGGGGCCAATCATCTTCAAGCCTTACTCCAGAGTAGCTCTTTTTTTCCCTCAGCTGTTCTTGCCTTCTGGCAGCTCTGCGCATGCATGCATTGGGAACAGTCTCCCCCTACTCCTCTGTCTCACTCCCATCAGACCCTACAGGCTCCGGAACACCAGTCACCAATGGCCCTGGCCCCATCTCTGCCTCCAATGCAGAGACCACATCCAACCCCTCCCCAGATTCCAGAGCTGAGCCATATTCTTCTCCACTGTTCGACTCATCTGCCAGCTCCACAGGCTGCCAGTGAACCACAACACATACTACCTCTTCTTACAATACTAGACAAAATAGTATCAACAGTAGAGTCCTTCAAATTTCTAGATTCGATCATAACATCAAAAATGTCATCAAAAAAAATCACAACAAATAATGTTCTTTCTGCGCCAACTCAGGAAGCTCAAACTGCCCAAAAAGCTGCTGATCCAGTTCTACAGAAGCATTATTGAGTCTGTCATCTGCACCTCTACAACTGTCTGGTTTGGTTCTGCAGCCCAACAAGATAAACACAGACTTCAGAGGATAATTAGAACTGCAGAACAAACAATTACTACCTTCCATTGAGAACCTGTGTACTGCACGAGTCAAAAAAAGAGGGCTATGAAAATATTTACATACCCCTCACATCCTAGACATAAATTATTTTAACTCCTACCATCAAAACAACACTATAGAGCACTGCACACCAGAACAACTAGACACAAGAATAGTTTTTCCCCAAACGCCATCGCTCTGCTAAACAAATAATTCAATCAACACTGTCAAAATATTCACTAAGTCTGCATTACTATTACTTTTAATCTTCTCATCATTCCTATTAACCATCTCCTTCCACTTAGGACTGTATGACTGTAACTTTTTGCTGTATCCTTACAATTTATATTGATTGTTTCCTAGTATGATTCGATTGCTTATTTGTACCCTATGACTATCATTAAGTGTTGTACCTTATGATTCTTGGCGAATATATAATTTCTTTTTATGCCTTAGAAGGGAGAAATACAGAAACTATAGATTAACAGAGTTGGAAGGGACCTTGCAGGTCATTGAGTCATTGGCCCTAAGCAGGAGACCCTGCATCTGCCTCTCCCTAGGATTGAACTCACAACTTTGATTGTAATATCAAAATAATATTTTAAACAGTGCATAATGCACAAAATTTGCAAATGATATCAATAAATGAAATTCCATTCAGTTTGCTCTTATTGCAATGCTGATCAGCCATTACAGAACAATGCTAGTTATTAAATATGTTAAATAAACACTGAGTAGAGCCAAATTGTTGCATAACCGGTATTTTTAAAACAGAAAAAAAAAGGTTTCCTGGTGTGAAAAAAATTACAAATCATTAGTTTGAAAAGGTGGGAAGTTTCATCAAGCCTTATGTTTTCTCAGTATGAGATTAAATAATGAAGAACACATAATTAATAAAACTACTGTTATTTCTATTTATTTTTCAACACTCTCCAGGATGTTAATAGTGCTTGTATTTACAAGGTTTAATATATAAGTCATTCTGGCTACACACCAATATATTTGGAAATAAATTAAACTGAAATTTTTAGGGTGGATATTTCTGACTAAATATGTGCACACTTACGACCACAATTGAAACTGGAATTTCAATTGCTAAACAATGCAGTCATTAAAAGAGTCATCCTGTTCCTGATTTTACTACTGTTTTTATCATGGTTATTATGCAAATCACCTCGTTCATTAAGTGAATCAGGTGGTCACTAAGTAAACCTGGCTTCCCCACTTGACTATCGTTGTTGGAAGTTGACTGAGAATCTTGCAGATTGCAAACACATGATTGGCCAGGTGCCCGAATTGCAATCATATGAACATTGGGATGGTACAAATGATTGTAAATCAAGGATTACTGTATCTGTTCAGTATAATGCTATTATTAAGCCTTTACACATTGCTGAAATATCCACGGACATAGTGCCACATTTTATTATCATGTATCTTGGTGTTAGCCCTCAGAATCATTGATGTTAGTGATCTATTCTAAAGAATTGCTATGCGAGCAAATTTAGTTAGATACAGGATTCACCAAATGCTGTCTTAGCACTATATTAGAAAGCCTGCAAACAGCCTTGCCTTGCAGGATTATGATTACAATCTTCCCGTCAAATGAAAACTACATCTATCATGCAAAACAGTTCTATTTAAAGGTCTTGATGTCTCTGTAGACACAAAAGTGTCATATGGAACCATTCACTCCAGATGTAATCCTCCCTTTGCCTGCAAAGCTGCATTCAGACAGAGCTTAAAGAGTGATTTGCAGATTAACCAGAGGCATGCTGACCCACAACTCACATCTGTGTCATTTTTCTTATTCTATCCATAAAATGCTTCTACGGCTTTATAGCCTTTGTTCTAAAAGCATTGCAGAAAAGATACTCTCCTTGAAATTGCAATGCTGTAGTACCAAGGGTGAAATCCAGCAGGTTCTGACAGGTTCTGGAGAACCACTAGAGGAAATTTTGAATAGTTCAGAGAACAAGCAAATACCACCTCTGGCTGGTCCCAGAGTGGGGTGGGAATGGAGATTTTGCAGTATCCTTCCCCTGTCATGTCTACCAAATCATACCCACCAAGTCACACACACAAAGCCACACCCACAAAGCCACACTCACAGAACCGGTGGTTAAAAAAATAGGATTTCACCACTGTGTAATACTATTAGGATTAAAAGTCCAAAATAAAAACCTCATCTTGTGAGATGTGTGGCTATGTCAATTTGATAAATAAAGTCCTATACCCATCAAAGACATCAATGTGAGAGAAACATGCAAAGACAATGGACTATTTCACCAAAGAAATGCTAGGCAAGATCAATAACAGTCTGGAAGATTTCCAAAGTGTTGAGATTCGTGTGGAGGAACTATTTCAGTGCCTATTTTTTAACCTTTTTACTAATGTTTCCTCAGTTTAGGGATGGGTACCGAGTGGATAGTCCAAAACTGATGACTACCAGGCAGAAGGAATACAGAAGCTGCAGAGAGATATATAATTGGTCATTAGCAGCTAGAGGTAGTAGGTGATAAATTTGAAAGAAAAATAATTTTAAACAACAGGAAAAGTTCTATATTTTGCTATCTCCTCTGCAAAATTAAGAATTACAGGCTATGTATTTGCAACACTTTCAGTCTTTATCCAAAGAGCCAATACATTTTTTCCCCTCCTCTGTTGTCCATATGTTGCAGAAATTCATGTTCCCAGTCTACCTGGGATGCATACTAAATACTATACAGTGGAGGAGAAAGAAAGATTCAGCCACCAGATTTCCAACTTCCCACCCGCAAAAAAAGTTCAGCTTTCAACATCAATCAATAGCAGATTAATGGAGGTGAATATGCAACTTCAGAAGAGGAGGAGGATTGGGGGGGAAAAGATAACAAAGCCAAGGGGGAAAAAAAGAAAATGACAGATTGTTAAACTTTATGCTTCAACTTAAGTCAAAGTACAGAAGATGGATGTGAATCAAATGTTGTGACATGGGCAGGCAGACAAAGAATGAAATAAATAACTAGATGAGTTATGTATAGATTTTTGGTCCAAACAAGCAAGGGTGTTGTTCTGAATATTCTGGCTTTGGTAGACATAGCCAAAAAAAATACAGGGAATTTCACAACCAATTAAACTTCCTCCATTCCATCCATATCAGCAGTCAAGTGAATCAGTGAATCTATTTGGAATCGTGGCCAAAAATTAATGCTAGGGATAGATTCTTAACCGTTTTCTAAGGAAAAAGACAGTAACAGTTTTCATTCGGAGTTGTTTGTGGATCAAAGTAAAATACATTGGAAAATCCTTTTTGCCAATGAAATTGAATATAGGGTTAAGCTTACGGTAAGGGTTAGGTCTACTTGGAATCATGGTCAAAAACCAATGTTAGGGATAGATTCTTAGAAGTTTCCTAAACTCTAAGTTAGAGACATCATCTTAGCAGTTTTCTATGTAAAGAGATGGGAACAGCTTTTCATTCGGAGTTGTTTGTGGACCACAGTAAAATCCTATTGCCAATGAAAATGAATTTAGGTTATAGATTAGGGTTAGAGGTAGGATTAGGTCTACATGGAGTCACAGTGGAAAACTAATACTAGGGATAGGTTCTGAACTATTTTCTAAGGAAAGAGATGGTGACAGCTTTTCATTTGGAGTTGTTTGTGGAACACAACAAAATACATGGAAAAATCCTATTGCCAATTAAAATGAATCTAGATTGAGAATTAGGGTTAGTCTACAGGGAGTCACAGCCAAAAACTAATGCTATGGATAGGTTCTTGGCTGGTTTTTTTAAAGAAAATGAAACTAGGGTTATGATTAGAGTTAGGTCTACTTGGAGTCATGGTTGACAAATATTGTTTTGGATATATTTTAAGGAAAGAGACCATGACAGCTACATTTAGGCAAGAAAAATGAAATTGACAAGTATAGTATCGATAGTACCTGGTTCAATAATAGTAAATACAAGAGGGAGCTTGAAGTGCTAGTTGACTAACACTTAAATATGAGCTAGTAGTGTGTTTCAGCTGCCAAAAAAGTCAACACAGACCTAGGCTGCATTAACAGAGGGATAGAATCAATATCATGCAATGTTTTAATACCATTTCATAGTACCTTGGTAGGACCACACTTGGAATACTGTATCCAGTCTTGGTCAGCATGCCATTAAAAAAAGATGTTGAGACTCTAGAAAGAGTACAAAGAAGAAGAACAAGAGTACTCTACAAGAGTAGGAGACCAGAGTTAAATGTATGAAGAACAATTGCAGGAATTGGGTATGTCTAGTTTAATGAAAAGAAGGACTAGGGCGTAACATGATAACCGTTTACAATATCTAAAGGTCTACCATAAAGAAGTGTGGCTCAACCTATTGTTAAAAGCACCTGAAGACAAGACAAAAAGCAATGGATGGAGAAGTAATCAAGGCAAGAAGCAACCTAGAATTAAGGAGAAATTTCCTGACAGTTACAACAATTAATCAGTGAAACAACTTGCCTCCAGAAGTCGTGGGTGCTCCAACATACTGGAGGTGTTTAAGAAGAGATTTGACAAGCACTTATCTAAAATGGTATAGGGTTTCCTACCTAGCAGGAGTTTGAACTAGAAGCCTCCATTTCAATCCTACAATTCAGTTAGTCTGAATCCTCTAGAGCAGGAGTCTTCAAACTCTGCAACTTTAAGACTTATGGACTTCAACTCCCAGAATTCCTCAGCAAGCCATGCTGTTGATCAGATTTCGAGCAGAGAAAGCATCAAAACAGTCACTACTGTTGTGTCCAACTGGATGTAGGCCCTCTTGCACATACCTTCTTTGGCCTTGTGCAGGAATAAGTCCACTGACCAGCATCAAGGAATCTCCTCTAGGCTTCTTAAATTTAGCAGACAGAATTTTGCACATTCCAGACACCTTTGTGTAAGAATCAACCCAATGAAGCATGAGGATGTAAGTTTGCCCCCAAACACTAATAGGCTTTCTTTGGGAAAACTAATTGTAAAATGTCCTGTACTTAAATTTGTCTACCAAATCTAGCCCCAAAATATTCACAACAACATTTTTGCTTCTTTGGTTCCAAAAATGTCATGCATACCAGGGGTGGGTTCCACTTACCTTCCCTACCAGTTCAGGGTCGTGCCAGAACCCCATCATTCCTGGGTTAAAATCACCTGTGCATGTGAAGGAGGCTTTGTGCATGCGCAGACGGTTATTTTTGAGTAACTTTCACTCTGGTGGACAGATTTCAAGCTAGAGGACCAGTTCAGGAGCATGTCCAGCCACTTGTCACTGCCGGTTTGGCGAGCAGGAGGAGGGGAAATTTCCGTTACCGGTTCTAGCGAACCTCTCTGAACTGGCAGGAACCCACCTCTAATGCATACCTCATCTAGTAATCTCTTCCAGTCACCATTTCTCTCATTTACCTACATGTCCATTTTAGTCATACCCTTCTTTAGTTCTTTGAGTTAAGTTGATACAAGAGGTCTAACAATGAGTCTAACTTTGGGGGAGGGGTGTTTCTCCATGTCTTTGTTATCTTTTCTTTTTTTTCCCAAGCAACCTTCTCTTCTGAGGTTTCAAATTAGCTTCTATTAACTTTTTATTGAATAATGTTGAGGGTCTGAACTTGGTGACATTCATGAATGACCTACATGGCCTCAACTTGGATTGCTCACCTGTTCAGTGACCTCTTCTGTCCTTCTGTCATTGCTGTTGTCACTTTTGCTTTGCCTTGGGACACAATGCTCACAGTACTTCACACAATATGATGTTACGTTTTCCTTCTACACTTTTAGCATGTAAGCATGTGACTGTCAGCAGATAAAGGTTCTGTAGGATGTTAAATTAGGCCCTTTCGAAAGGGAAATATTGGGGGAAGTGAGAGAACCACTAGTAATAGCATGGGAGCAAAAGAGAATGCTATTTTCCTGCCTATTGATTTTAACTAATTCCGAGGGTTAGACTCTTGTTCAGCTGATAAGCTAGACCTGAATGAACATTGTTTCATGCTGTGAAATGCACGCTACTTCTAAGCAAAAACTCTTTATGCTATCCAAATCAATTTACTGGATGTAAAAACAAAACAAAACCCTGATAATCCCTTGTTCTTTTCCCTGGAAAAAATATTCATTAAAAAATAGAAGTTGAATAACAGCAAAATGTAGTGGCTTTTTGTCTGTGAAAGTAGGTAACTGCCATTTTGGGATTGTATTTTGCCTGCATCAACTACTGTGCATATTTTTATTATGCCGTCAAAATGGCCATCTTTGCAAAATTCAGCTGATTTCAGCTGACACCATGAAGAGCTCATTTTTCTTTAGTTCAATATTTATTTAATGGCCCTTGGTGTTGTTTAGAGTTCCAGCTAGGATTGAAATGATGCTCTAATATGTGTTGGACACAATTACATTCGGAGGTGGGTAAGCATATGAAGACCTGCAGCACAACAAAACCATATTATATTGAATCACCTATTCATTTTGTGAAAGGATGAAGGCACAAATGTACACAGGATGTGTGTGTATGCATATTATATTAATAATGTGTTAATGAGTCTACCTCTTGTTCGTGTCAATAGGCATGGTCTAGCTTGTGAAAAACAAATGCAAATTGCTAACACTCACTTTGCTGCGTTCATATAACCTGCGTAATAGGTCAATTAAAACCTAGCAGTCAGATAGTTTGTCTGATTCCACCTCCCAGTTCTCTTTCCCTAAACTGAGTCTGTGTTGTACAACTGTAGCCTGCTTGGTTACTTTATGATGTGATGAATCATGCAAATTCCAAAATTAGATAAATTCCATAATCAAGGCAAATCTCCTATATGAACACAACCGGAGATAAACAAACAAAAATCTGCACGTTTCCCTAATATGTTATGTTTAAATATTCCTAATATGTCACAGCAGATGGCAGCAGAAAGCAATTTTGGTGGATCTTGAAAATGCTAATCTCAAAACAGCATTGGTTAATTCATACAAATGGTTAATATTTAGATAGATGAGCACCAAAAAAAATCCCTGAAGCAGCCCTAGTCTGTAAAAATTGATAAAAGGGTTGAAAATCTGGTACTGGTAAATAAACCACAGGAGCATGACTTCATTAGGAGTTTGGTTTGAGGAAGCCCTTACTTTTAATCCTTACCATACTTTTTTTTTTTACACAATAATCTGAAACATGTACACTTGAAACTGTTACTATTCCATCACTGGTCTTCCTCAGCAAGTGTGGTATAGAAGAAGGTTTTGGTTTTGTTTGATTTTGATCCTATTCAGAGGTGGGATTCAGCAGGTTCTGACCAGTTCTGGAAAATTGGTAGCAGAAATTTTGAGTAGTTTGGAGAACCAGTAAACACCACCTCTGACTGGCCTTACCCCCATCTATTCTCTGTCTCCCGAGGGACGAAATGGGGATTTCGCAGTAACTTTCTCCTGGAGTGGGGAGAGAATGGAGATTTTACAGTATCCTTCCCCTGCCACGCCCACCAAGCCATGCCCACAGATCAGTAGTAATTATTATTTTTTTAATCCCACCACTGCTCGAGATCTTTTAATAAAGTTGCAAGGAGCTGAAGCGACAATCTTAGTTGTATACTAAAGTAAGCATAGGATTCTTCATAGGAGAATGTAAAGGATCAAGGAATGGAGATCAGATAAAAAGAGACAGTAGGAGTTTAGCCAGCTTTTAGATTTCAGCGTGGAAAGGTGACTTATTGATTGCTTCCCGCTAGAGCTGAATATGATTGCTGGCAAACACTTATCATTTCATGTAAGAAATGAAAGAGGGATAATGCAGAAGTGCTTTTATTGTGTGTGTGTTTTTTTCAAAGCAATAAGCTATTTTTGTTTTCCTTTACTGGATTGGGACTTTACGAGATGAAAGCAATTCCCATTACCTCTAATTCCACCCCACCCCCTGAGAACTTGGGTCAAGGAAAATCCTGAATGAATCTATCTACCCAGCCAGGTTCAGCCAACAATTGCTTGGTTGTAATGAGGCTACTGTGTTTAAGACATTCATCGGTTTCTATGATTACTGATCTCCCCATGCAAGCTAACAATAACAGCACCCTTTGGAGCATAATCACACACATCAGACTATACTCAAGGCACTGTTCTCTTCTATTGTTTCTGTAATTGAAGTATTGAGCTGGAGGCTTCAGTGAGCACAGCATTGTAATAATATTTAGAACAAATGTTCTTGGGGACAGTTACTGCATATTCAAATAATTATTCATAGTAGGGAACATTCCCTGCCTCTCCCACATGACAGACTCATAGTAGGCTTGGTACAGATGCTGTTTATAACCTTGGTGCCCCAGGATGTTAGCGATGTTTTCTATCTGATCAGATGGTGTGTTTATATGCACTTCAGGCTAAGCTTCAAATGGAAGGAAACTAAAAACTGAGCATCAGATCCTACACTGAAATAGGGGAAGAGTCAGGTGACAAAAGATTGTGCAAACATTTCACAGGTTGAAAAAAAAATACACTGAACTGCATATATCAGTAAACTGGAGAAAAGGTGATAAGCACAGATGAGCAATCTATATTTCTAATCCTTTGGAAAAGAAAGAAAGAAAAACGTTTTAACTGTCTGTATTTTTCTCTTAACGGAGATAGGAGCAGCCTATAATCATTTCTTATTAAAAATGTCTCTGCTTAATTACTTAGAATGGTTTGTTGATTGTGAAGTTGGAAATTAAAGGTGAATGGATAACTCACATCTAATCTACGTGCCATTACATTTATACAAGAAATACCAGGTTTGCAGTAAATGAGAGTCACGCTACATTGATTTGCCACAGAACCTAGGATTCAGGTCATTAGATTAGCAGAAGAGAAGTATCTGCCTAATGTAAGTATCCCCGGTCTTGAGTGTTAAGAAAATCTGGGGTTTTGGCCACACTAACAATATGGAAGGTCTTTGGAACAACTGAACTTTTGAATTCCTTAATATAATGTGCTCTTTTAAGTTCTCAAGAAACTATTTTACCCTGAAGGAAGTTAGCGCCAACTCACCCCTCCTAGAGGATTAAATATCCTAGAAAATATCAGAAAGGCAGAACAATATATTTCCCTGGATGATAGAAAAGGAAAAAAATAGTTTTGAAGACAAAGCACCTTCCTGCAGGTCCCTGCCCCCCTCATCAGCTTCAATTGATGAGATTAAGTCATGCCCTGAGGACAAGATAGGATTAACTCACCTCATGGTATTTTAGCAAGCTCAGCCAAACTTGACAAAGGACAGCCTAAAAAGTTAGTCAAGACCCCCACCCACTGAGATTCTGACAACCAATCAGTGCATTTGTTGCACAGGTACAGGAGGGTCTGGCATGGAACCCAACAGAGGGCATAAAAACTCAGGCACTCCCAACAACCTTTACTTTTGTGGTGGTCTCCAACATCAAGAACATGTGATTGCCTTTTCCCCAGGACCTCAACCATGCGGTCCTGCTGTCCACTATTAAACCATCTTTCCAAGCAGCCACCATCTTTCCAGTGTCTTCTTCCCCACTTGGAGCAGAACCTCAATGGATATTTCTTCCAACACCCCTTTAAACCCTGAATCTTCTGCTATACAGAAATCTAACTTACAATTTCCAAAAGGTATTTTACTTTTCTACCCGTGTAAATGACCTCAGGTTTTCCTTTTGATTTCTCAGACATTCCTTTTGCCCTGCAAGAGGCTTCTAATTTTCTCTTTTATTCTCAAGAGTTCTTGAAATTTTATTTCATTTTTCCCCATACTGTTCCTAAGCGTATTTTACCACTGTTGCTTTCTGTTCTGCACTCTTCCATCATTTTAAATTGTTTTGACTACCCACATTTCCCAGTAAAAAGCATCCAAAGTAAGGAAATATTCCCTTGGGATTTAATTAAATCCAAGGAAGTCAAGAAGGCTGAAGATCCACAGAAAATTATTATACACTGTGTAGACAGCAGTGCTATACACATCTCTTGAACAAGTCATCATAAATAAGCAAGGCAAAGCTACACTCACCCTTGAAAATTTCATCAAAATCTCTTCTTTGAAAGAGTTCAAAAGCAAATTCTTCTTTAGTTTGAATGAAAATTGGTGGATTTATACATGCTTAGATTCAAAGGGGCTTTGAATTAACTAACAAAACAGGGAAAACAAACCAACTGCAAGGGAAAATGAACTGCAATTTAATATACATTGAGTTATAATAGTGTGATGTGGATACCCCACATCACACTATTTATTTACTTTATTTTGTATGTATAACCCATTACTTGATCAGAAGTCCTTTTTGTTGTGTTCTGCCTAATCCCCTGCATGCTGTACCCCGGAGGGGGGATTATACATATACACATGAATGAAGGGTGT